>OY747702.1:29253679-29293679 GCA_963556495.2 Valencia hispanica | reverse complement strand
GTCATCTCAAGGCACTTTACAAGAAAAATTATTTCAATTCAATCATATATACATTCCAATTAATCCTTAAATTCATTATTCCAATCAGTTTAAACGTTTTCTATTTGAGGAAATCCAGCAGATTGCATTGAGGCACCAATCACTCCTCCTGAATGAACAGGTAGTGAGAATAGACAGTCACCTTTATTGTGTCGTTGACTTAAAGGGGGGGTATTATGCAAAATGGACTTTCTGAAGCTTAATATCCTGAGAACCTGTCTTTCCCTCATTAAAAACATACCTGGAGTGTTGTTCTGACACATTCACTCATGTTAGATTAATATTTTAGTCTCTGCCGGTCTCTGCTGGTAGTTCTCGGGGTTGCTGAAACGCCTGCTCCCACCTATCCCCGCCTTTTCCACCCATCTCCTCCTCCGAGCTTACGTTCTCAACCGAGAGCCTCGCCCCTGCAGAGCTCCCCAGCCCCTCTCCACCCCTCCCCACCTCACACAACACCGGCTGAGTCTCAGGTGCAGTAATTATAACACACCAGCTGCAGCTGCGCGTCTTTTGTGGGATTTTTTTTCCGACTCCGTGCATGCTGCGATGGTGCACGGTATGTGACTAACTTAAGGGGAGTGTCAGAAAGAGTAGCAGGGTCTTAGGCACAGGCGAAAATCAAGGCGTCCAAAACGGAAGTAAATTTCTTTAAGGTGGATTTGGATATTTTGGACTTTTATAAGACTTAAGGTGACAATTTTATTGGAGTGTGCTATAGAAGGGTAATATGTGCCTGGAAGAAGCATAATACCCCCCCTTTAACAGCAACCCCTCATACTGAAACAGCATGTAGCGAGAGTGGAGAGGAAAAACTCCCCTTTAACAGGAAGAACCTTTAATCCATTTGATTTTGGCCGTGGGCAAGACACTGTCTCAATGGGGTAATGGGTAGGTAACATTACAGAAGCTGCCTAGACAGTGTTTTGGAGGACTAATTAATTTCAACCTGATTCCTAGAAACAAAAAGTGCTCCACCCAAAGTGGGATGGATGCCGTTTCTCCAGATCAGACCAGGTTTTCCCCAAAATGTTCACGAATTATCAATGTAGCCCACATTGTTTTCAGGACACCACCTAGACAACCAGCGGTTAAATGACAGCAATCAGCTAAACATGTTGTCACTGTTTGGATAGGGCAGGGTAACAGAAAAGATTACAGAGTCTGACATTGTTTTAGCAAACTTGCACAGCAAAACAACACTAATTTTAGTGACCTCCGATTGGCGTAACCAGGAGTCATTAACGGCAATGAATAACAATCTTAGTGTATTTACGCTTATCTTTAGCTAGCAGTTTTGGGTAGGATTGGATGTTGCCCATTCTGACCCCTAACAAGCATTTGACTATGGTCGTTGGTGTTACTAATGCCACGTTTCTGACGATGCTGCCAATTACCAGAGTCGGCTTCTCAACAGGTGTGTCGCTGAGCGGAGGAAATCTGTTAGAACGCGGATGGGTCGGTGACCCTTGGGCTGGGTTCTGGGAATATGCTTCCTACGTATCGTCACCCAGCATTCAGTACCGTTTTTTGTTTTTCCTAAATTTGATTGATTCAGATTATCTTTGTAAACGCTGTACAACATGGAAGCTCATATATTTAAACTTTGTTTAATCCAACAACTAAATGCTTCAAATTCCTTTACAGGGGTGGTAGTTTTTAAACTACTTGGCAAAAGAAGCATTTGTAAATGTATCCCTAACTTTGATCAGTTTTTTGTTAAACTTTAAACAAAGGATATGTTTGATGTATTTATAGAATGAAAAATGTGGAAGTTTTCAGCTATGATTTGTGTCTGCAACAGAAAATGTATCCAAATTTTCTGTATTTGCCCAGTGGATTAGTAGTTAGGGTCAGTTATTTGAAAACTGGCCAAGTTTCAACCCCTGGCCAATTGACTGGGGCTTCACCAATACTTATTATAGTATAAATAAAATCGCACTCATATTTATTTATATAATCTGATTGAAGAAATACTTTTAGACTATATCATATTTTAATTCTCACTGTATAAAACATTAGGAGATGTGGAGTTCCAAGTGTTACAACTGGTTAAAATGTAAAATGTTTTAGGGCCCAGAGCTTAGCATTGCCCTTATTGGAAGAAACGTTGGCTGTACACTGGACAGGCTGCCAGTCAATTAGAGAGCTGACACAATGACACAGCCATTACCTTCTCACCTACACCTAATTTAGAATCACTAATTAACTCGCAACTCTTAAGACAGACAGGGAATACTTGTACCGCATTGCAGCTGTTGTTTGTTTGTTTGTCTATACTGACTAGGATGTAGGATCCTATTGCAGTATCTTTATAATTCAATGTTACAATTTTTTTAAATATAGAAATTCAGGGTGTCAAATTATCGCGTTAATTGTGATTAATTAATTACAGCCATATTTAACATGCTGTTTTTTTAATCACATTAATCTAATTTTTAATCTTTAATTTTACTGTTTCTGCATGTGCGTTTCCTTTAAATAAAATCAGTTTTTATGCTTTGGGCTTCTTGTGCTTGAGTTGGGGGTTAACCACACCCTGAAGTGGACATCGATTGGCTGTCACTAGGCCTGCTTATCATGAGCTGACGCTTCCATTTTAGTACAGAGGGGCAAGAGGAGTGAAGATGAGTGGTGAGTTGCAGACAGTGTTGCCAATTTAGTGACTTTGTCGCTATATCTAGTGAGTTTTTAGACCTCTCTTTTTGGTGAATCATGTATCCTTGTTTCTCCCCCTGAGCAGCGGTGGTGCCGTGGACTGCTCTCCATCTCAGAGCGCTCACAGCAGGCAGCAACTCCATGTGCAGCAGTACTGCCCACCCGTCCAGGTCCAGCTGCACTCACTCAGAGCAGATATTTACCCCACTGAGTCCAGAATGCTAACGAATCGCACATGCTCGAAGTCGAAGTTGCATTCAGCACTGGGACTGGTCTCAAAAACAGAGAAATGTAAATGGCTGGGACTGCGTCTGTTCAAATCTGTTAAAAACAGTAAATGACCCCATAAAGCCCCTTTTTTGTTATATATTTGTTTCGCCACAATCATGAAATGAATTTAAATCAAATCAAATCGAACTTTATTTATAAAGCACTATTCAAACCACAACAAAGTTTCTCAAAGTTCTTTACAGATTAAAATGACCCACAATCCCCCCCCCCCCCCTTTCCCAAAACCCAAAAGTAAAAAACATCACCACAACTATAACCCCCCCATCTCCCACGCACACACATAAAAGCTATAATAGACAAAACCAAAACGGGCTGAGTACAGATGAGCCAGGAAACGTCATCATGGGAGCCATCTACATCGGCAGCAGCAGGTCAACAGCAGCAGCCAAGGCACTGACCCAGGGAGCCCAGAGGAGGGAGGGCTCCACCCAAGCACCAAGGCAGCCACAGCCGACCACCGCCCCCGAGGCAGAGGGCTCCCACGGAGGAGACACTGGAAGGAAGACTAAAATAAATTAAAATATTAAAATTAAAACAATTATAAGATATGATCAAATAAAAATACAAAGCAGATAAACAGTATTTGATAAATAGCGAGCTAAAAGCTAAAAAGAAATTCAATCAAAACATGCAGAGTAATTAAACAGATATTATAAATAATAATAAGTTAAAAGCTATATTAAACGGTGTGTCTTGAGCCTGCTCTTAAAAACATGAACGTTCTCTGCGGCCCTGAGGTCCTCTGGGAGCTTGTTCCAGAGGTGAGGGCCATAATAACAGAAAGACGCCTCACCATGAGTCTGTGTCCTGACTTTGGGGGTGACAAGGAGACGGCTGCCAGAGGAGCGCAGAGACCGCGAAGGTTCATATGGTAAAAGCAATTCCAAAAGATAAGAAGGCCCAAGACCATTAAGATACTTAAAAATTATTAAAAGAATCTTAAAATCGATCCTAAAACATACGGGGAGCCAATGCAGTAATTCTAAGACAGGTGTAATGTGTTCCCGCCTCCTGGTCTTAGTCAGGACACGTGTTGCTGAATTTTGTAAAAGTTGTATACCTGAGATATACTTTTTGGGAAGGCCAGAAAGCAGGGCATTACAGTAATCAATCCTACTGGTGATAAAAGCATGCATCAGCTTCTCCGTATTGGCCAGAGAGAGAATGGGGCGGACTCTGGCGATGTTCTTTTAGTGATAAAAAGCTATTTTAGTAATATTTTTTATGTGAGGAATAAAAGTCAGTTCAGAGTCAAAAATCATGCCCAAGTTCTTAACTTGTAGAGAAGGATTAAAAGACAGTGATTGTAGTTTTGGGAATAGCTTTCCTCTCTGAGCCTCAGGACCGATGACTAAAACTTCAGTTTTGTCCTGGTTGAGTTGGAGAAAGTTTTCTGCCATCCAGGATTTAATGTCTAAAATGCAGTTAAAAAGTGCGTCCATTGGCCGTGTGTCATCAGGAGACATGGAGATGTATAACTGTGTATCATCAACATAACTGTGAAAGTTAACTCCATGTCTTCTAATGACGCTGCCAAGAGGGAGCATATAAAGGTTAAAAAGCACTGGGCCTAAAATCGAACCCTGGGGAACACCACATGTAATCCTGTGGACCTTAGAGGAGCAGGTATCTAAACTTACCATAAAAGTCCTGTCTGTGAGATAGGATGTGAACCATTTATGAACAGCACCAGAGAGGCCAATCTGTTTTAAACAAGTTAAAAGAATAGTGTGGTCTACTGTATCGAAAGGCAGCGCTTAGATCCAGTAGAACCAACACTGTCACCTTCTGAGCATCATAATTTAATCTAAAATCATTTAAAAATTTTAAAAGAGCTGTCTCTGTGCTGTGGTTCACCCTAAAACCAGACTGAAATTTCTCTAGGACATGATGAGCGTTAATAAAATCATTAAGTTGATTTAAAACAAGTTTTTCTAAAACTTTGGTTAAAAATGGTAAGTTAGATACCGGTCGGAAGTTCATTAAAATCTAAATTGCTCTTCTTCAGCAGGGGCCTCACTACCGTCCCTTTAAAGGCGGCAGGAAAGACCCCCGTCTGAAGGGAACAATTCCTCATGGTTAAAATCTCATCTTTAAAAGATTCATAAAATTGCTTTAAAAAACTGGTGGGAATCGGGTCCAGGGCACTTGTAGTGGGCCTCACTGAGGAGAAAACTTTATCAAGGGTCCCAGCTTCCACCAGGACAAAACTGTCTAGCGTTTTCTCTGGTAGAGACACACACTCAGATTTGTCTAAAACCATGTTACTCTGAGAAGATAAAATATTACCTCTGATGGTGTCTACCTTTCCTCTGAAGTGGTTTGCAAACTCTTCACACAGAGTGTTTGAGGGGGTTTTCTGAAGTGCAGTAGAGGTATGATTGAGAATGTTGTCAATGGTCGAAAACAGAATTTTGGGATTATTTTTATGTTCTGAGATGATTCTGGAGAAGTATGCATTTCTGGAATTTCTTACAGCGTTATTGTATGATTTGAGATGTTCTATGTATATCTGATGATTTATTGTGATTTTGTTTTTCCTCCATTTCCTTTCTGCCACCCTGCAGCTCCTCTTTAATTTCTTAAAGTTTTCATTTCTCTATTTGGATAAAACAGGTGATTTTAAAAAAACACACAGTAGTGGTCAGAGACAGCCAAGTCAACAACAGAGGACACACTAATGGACAGGCCATACGTGATGACTAAGTCCAGGGTGTGTTCTCTGTTGTGAGTTGGCTGCATGACATGCTGACTAAAATCCATATAATTCAAAATATAAAAAAATTCTGTTGATAAAGGATCTAAAAAGTTATCCACGTGTAGATTAAAATCACCAGCTAAAATTATTCGTTCATAAGAGTTGTGCAAAATTGATAAAAACTCTGAAAATTCTTTAATAAAAAGTGCACTCTTTTTAGGAGGCCTATAAACTGTCACACATAAAATCTGAGGAGTGCTAAAAACAGAGGCAGTATATTCAAAAGTGGTAAAATTATCAAGTAAAACAGGTTTGGCGGAAAGGGTTAATGAACTTATAAAAGCAGTTCCATATCCCCTCTGGCTACTCCTGGTTGAATAAGAAAAGTTAAAATTAGGTGGGGAGGCCTCTGTAAGAACAGCAGGAGCATCTGGACTCAGCCAACTTTCCGTTAAAAATAAACCTTGAAGTTTATGGTCTAAAATCATATCATTTATTATAAAAGTTTTATTCAGCAGAGAGCGAACATTTAAAAGTGCCATATTAATAGTGGTTGGAGATGGAGTGATTTTTAGCAACTGTTTAAGAATATTTGGGTTGCATTTGTTCACTTTATGATTATTTGTTCGCTCTCTGCTGATAATTACAGGAATGAAAGAAGTGGGGCAAGGTCCAAGTCTGATATGTGAGTTACTGTTAAAATCAGGACTTAGTTTATAGGAGCAGGGACAAGCTGGACATCAGGATGTGATTGAGGGGCCAGAGAGGGCAGGAGCAGCTGGAGACAGTGTGGTGGACAGGGGTGGACGAGGGTATGCCAGGCTTAATGCCAGCATACGTGTGCCTTGTCTGTTCAGATGTAGTCCGTCCGCCCCAAACAGTTGACTCCTGCCCCAGAAAATATTAAAATTGTCTATAAGACCAATGTTATGCATCACGGTGGTAGTGGAAAGCCAGGTGGAAAGCCTATTCCTCTGCTGATGGTGGGATTGGGGCCAGAGATAGAAACAGATAGGTGTTTGTCTTTTAAAAGATTAAACAAATGAATAAAATCCCGCTTTAGGAGCTCAGAATGCTGTTTACGGAAGTCGTTGGTGCCAGCATGAATTATAACTTTACTCACGGTTGGGTGGCTTTGGATGGAGTCCAGGATCTGTTCAGAAATGTCATTTACCGTAGCCCCCGGAAAACAAAGAGTAACGGCTCCTCTCATCCTAGTGTGCCGGATTATTGAGTCTCCAATGATGAGCGTGGTGGGTGGCTGGTCTGAAGGCTGATGGTGAGCAGAGGATCCCTCGCTGTCCAGGGCCTGCTGGATGTTGGGCGGCTTGGCTTCCCCAGGACTGCAGCGATGTTTAGTGGGCGCAGAGGGCTCGTTCCGTGGATTCGGGGTGAAATGGAGCACTCCTCGGCGGATCCCAGCCGTAGTCCTGGGTTTGGCGCGACGTGGGTAGCTCCGGCTGCTGGGCGGTGGTCCTGTGGAACTGCTGGGCTTCGGTTCGGTCGGAGGGACGGCCAGAGGAGGAAAGTCGTGCTCCAGGGCACCGAAGCGGTTAGACAGCGGAAGGCCGGGAGGGGGTAAACGGTGGCGGCCGCTTGGGCGCCCCCACCGCGGCCAGGCCCGACTGTCGACCATGCACCCTGGGGCACCGGAGTGGAGCTAATGGAAGCTTTTGGTTTAGCCCCCAGCTGGAACCAGCGCTCCTCCTCTGCTGCAGTAGTTATACTGCCAACGGTGTTGGTCAGTCCGAGTCCGCCTGGAGACCCAGCGATGGATTCCCCCTCCACAGCTTCACCGGGCTGGCAGGGAATTGTGGCGGCCAGCTGGGCACTGGTGGCGGCGGGGAAAGTCCGTCCGAACAGGATGTCTACGTCGCACTCGTGGTCCTGGATTTGGTGGAGAGTAGAGATCCTCTGCTCCAATTCTATTATTTTCTTGGTGAGGTTGACGCAGCCTTCACACCCAGAGCTACAGGTGAGTGGCGCCATGATAGAGTCCGTGCTCTGATTAAAAACGCCCCGATAAAAAGAAATAAGTTGCTAAAACTTAGTGGTGATAAAAACGGTTAAAACTAGTCATAAAAAATAAAATTAAAAAAAGGATTAAAAACCTGTTAAAACCGTGTTAATGAGGAAGCCGGAGTTGGCAGGTTTCTTGTTTGAGATGGACGCCGACGCATGCGCACTCCAGTATTCGGTTAACGAATACTGGTTAAATGAAGATACCTCAAGATGAGGGTTTTTCATAGCAATTATTAAGTGCGATTAAAATTATTTAAAAAAATAATAATATCTTGACAGCACTAATTAGCACGAATTAATAACTACTTTCCAGATATTCAGCATTTATTATTTCATGACCATGTTGAATTTGAACAGTTGTCACTGTATGGCCCTGAGGCCAAATCTGATCCTCTAGATTATTGTAACTGGATTGCAGTGTGTTACATTTTCAGTGAAATCAAACACAACCAAAAACTGTTCAGTCAAAAAACAAACAAAACAGAAAATAGAAAGGGAAGTTTTTTTAAATGGCAAAATCTTAAATTTGCTTATTTAATGTTATTTAATGTTATTTAATAAGCATTTATCAAGAAATTGGAAGAATTACAACTAAGATGCCATATTTGCACACATGGCTAATAAAATCCATTTATTTGATGATAATGTATCCTTTATGTGAATAATTTTGAAGATTTTAAAAAATTATGAAGTTCCACCTCTTCATCCTGTGGGCAGTTATGAAAAAAAGCCAAACTGCAAAGCATCCATATCTGTAATTATTGCTTTCTTTATTTCTGGGTGGTTCGATGTAATTTTTAGGGGTTTCACCAGAAAAACACAGCAGCACTAAAACAATCACACATGGTGCCACACTTAGTTTGTGTTCCCTCGCTTATTTGGCAATTCATCCCAGCTTTAGTTGTTAGTTTTTTTTGTACTACTAAGCAGCCAGCACTCTGTATCATGTTTACACTGGCGTGCCAATAGTGCCTCACAGCAGTTTATAAAACTGCTGCGAAAAGTAGCGTCTTCAGCCGTATCTTGAGCCAGAAGCAGATTCCAGCTCTGCAGACACGCTGTCCTGTTCCACTTTCTAAAAACTTCCATCAATCTGCCCTCCACAGCCTCTACCATTCCACATTATGAAAGTCCTTGTAAATCCTGATGGGAGACTCCTTTTAAGATAAAATACGTTTTAACCACTTTTTATTTATTTAGGGTTTAAAGACTTTTGTTGATAAATATTGTTTATTTATTCTACAGTTAAAAATGTAATTTTTGGATCATGACATTTTTGCATCTGTCGCACTTTAACATTCATCTTTGTTTTTTTCGCTCACTGTTTGGTTTGGTTTGGTTTTTGAATCAAACTCTACTTTGCAAGGATGAAGAAACAGACTAACAATCACTGTTTTTGGTCAAAATGTGTTTTTTCTCGGTCACAAGAGACAAGACATGTCCTATTTGCATCAATGTTAAGGTGCAGAAGATACCTCCCAATACAATTAAAGAGTACAAAAGTAATGTTAGGTATGTATAGCACATTTTTAAATACGTTTTTTTTTTGTTCACAAACTGTAGGTAAAGCCTATCTCCAAATCTTGACTTGAACTGGAGTCCATGTTCATTCTTATGTGTTGAATATTTTATTTTGGGATTTAAACGTTTGTAAAACATACAGATTTATTCATAACCATGTTATTATTAGTTCAGAGGAGTTTTTACCCTTTGAAAAAGCTAATCTTCTAGAGAAAGATCCAGTATTCATACATCTAAGTACATCATGTGTGTTTGTAATTGGTATATTTGCAGTTTATGTTGTCATGTGTAAACACAGTAATACATAACAGGGACTAATATAACAACAAACAACGGAATAGCCCTTTTGGCTATTTTTGAAGCCATTTATATTTTAAGATCACTTTATATGTGCCCAAAGGTCCCCCTACAGTGCAATGATTGACAGCATTGCTTGAAGACAAAGGAAAATATATTTTACTTCCCACAAGGTAATCTTTTGCCTTCTTTTAAATACGCTAACACACAGAGACACACTGGGGAGAATGGACTTTTTGTCAGGTTTTGCGCCATCTCCACAGTTAATTTCTAATCCTCTTTTTCCCTTTTCCCCTTTTATTTACTTTTACAAACAGTTGCTTTGGCCCAGTGCAGGGATCCCACATTCTGAGCACCCGGGAAAAGCTAAATCTGGGGGACTCGCAACACGGTGAAAGAGATCAAAGCTGTTCAGACAGGTAGCCGGTTAGATGAGTAATGAAAAACTGAAATGATACTAGAGAGGAGAGAGTAGTATAAGAATTGAGCAAAAGAGGGAGACTTTTTTTATCTGATATATGCTCTTTAGCTTCTCTCCTCTCCTAGCTGTGCAGTTTTCGCTCTCAGGGAGGGTGTGGCTGCAGCTGAATGATGCGATTTGAAAGGACCCTTCTCCATGTTCCCCTTACTTGGGTATGACAGAATGAAGACTCCTATTATATCATTTATTTGTGTCTTATTTCCCAACGTATTTCTTTATTTCTTACAGCAGCTGGTTTAAAAGTTTCTGCCACCAGCATTCGTATCTATCCAGAATGATTAGATTGTATTGATCTAGGGTTCATGAAATCTTTTATATACACTCTTAAGCATTTGCCCACTTCAATGTGTTGCTAAAACATAGTAATAAAAGGGTATTTGTGAAGTTTGATCAATAAATGCTCCAGGAAAAGGTCCCAAATCATGTTTTTTCAAGGAACAAACTGTGGAAAAATTGGAAATTAGGATTACTGTAAAAATATGTAAAACATGTTTCTAATATTATTCACCTAATCTGAAAAAACAAAATTTTTTTACATCTTGTATGTACCTGATGAGGTTTTCAATTAATTTATTTTTAATCTCAGGTTCATCTCAGACGGTATGTATTTTTTATTTAATAACCAAGAACAATTTTCTTACGTCCCGGACACCCTGATTTTTATTGTGTCTGTGAAGCACTCCTGTCACCACCAAGATTAGTTGTCAGATGTGGCATATAGGGACCAACGTTTGAATTATGTTAGTTGTCAAAAGTCACTTGAAGAATTTAAGCCTCACTCAACCTTTTTTTTTAATTCCCAATACCAGTTTTGTTAATTGTATAAATTGTTTTTCTGTTGAATAAATGTAATTGTAGATAAATGACTTGAACTACTTAGCTGTATTTTACAATTACATAAATCCAGTATGCATCATTTCAATAAATATCGGCAGAATACAAACATAAATCTGAGGTCGGTTACAGAATAATTATGTTCTTTCTGGCTCAGGAAAGGTTGTAGTTAACATCTGTCTCTACAACACAGCCATAAAGTTTTACGACTCAAATCTGTGTAAACCCATTACACAGTTTTGGCTGAGTACATCCGCTTATATAAGGCTTTTGGCTGCTGTGCACAAATGGTCTGCTTTAACCAGCTACTGTAGCCAATGTTTATGGCTAAGACTATATATACAGACCCTCTCCAAAAAATTAGAATATCATGGAAAAGTTTATTTTCATAATTCCATTCAAAACATTAAACTTCCATTGATTATAGATTCAGGGCCCACAACTTAAATTATTTCAAGTATTTAGTTGTTTATTTGTACATAATTTGGGCTTCCTGCTGATAAAACACACGAAAACAGAAATTGAAAAAAATTAGAATACTGTGAAGAAATCACAATTTGCTTCTCAGTTTTTGCAGAAAAAAAGAAAGAAATTAGGATCACATCAATAATCAAAATATGGTACTTTCAAAACGATATGCCAGTCTTCAATATTTGGTAGGGAATCCCTTTGCCTTAATCAAATGCCTTAAACCTTGAGGTGCTGTAGTATTGAAGGCAATTGGCCTGTGGCATTGCCTGGGAGTTATTGAAGCCCAGATTTCCTTGATGCTTGCTGTCAGCTCTTCTTCGTTTTTGGGTCTGGGGCCCCTCATTTTCCTCTTGATAATACCCCATAGATTCTTAATGGGGTTTAGGTCAGGCGAGTTGGCTAGGCACCCAAGCACTGTGATGGCATGGGCATCAAACCAGGTTTTGGTGCTTCTGGTGGTATGGGCAGGGGCCATGTCCTGCTGGAAGATGAAGTCTGCGTCACCATACAGATCCTCAGCAAGAAGAATCATGAAGTCCTCTAAAACATTCTGGTAGACTGATGCAGTGACCTTGGATTTAAAAAAAGCATAGTTTACCAACACCTGTACCGGACATTGCACCCCAGATCATGACTGACTGTGGATATTTCACACTGGACCTCAATTAGCTTGGGTTCTGTTCCTCACCCATCTTCCTCCAAACCCTTGGACCTTGATTCCCGAATGAAAGGCACACTTTACTTTGATCAGAAAAGAGGACCTTGGACCAGTGGGCAACAGTCCACTCCTTCTTCTCCTTAGCCCAGTTGAGACGCTTCCTACGTTGGCCCAGGCTCACAAGTGGTTCGACTCGAGGAACCCGACAGTTGTAGCCCATCTCCTGGATGCTTCTGAATGTGGTGAATCTTCAATGTTTCCCTTCCACTAGATGTTCCATTAATATGCCTGGACACAGCACTCTGTGAACAGCCAGCCTCCTAAGCTATGAACTTTTGTGGCTTACCCATCCTATGGAGGGTATCAATGATGGTCTTCTGGCCAGCGGGAAAACCTGTGCAGGTTTAGTAGATGAGTAGTGTGTGACATTCAACTTAAAACATTAAGTCCCTGTAAAATTTGGGCTGATTTCTTCACAGTATTCTAATTCTTTGAATTCCTGTTTTTGTGGGTTTGATGAACAGGAAGCCAAAATTATGTATAAATAAACAAGTTAATACTTGAAATTGTTTAAGTTGTGGGCCATGAATCCATAATCTATGGAAGTTGAACATTTTGATTCAAATTATGGAAATAAATAAACTCTTCCATGATATTCACATTTTTTGGAAAGGGTCTGTATATATATATATATATATATATATATATATATATATATACACACACACACACACAGGTGCTGGTCATAAAATTAGAATATCATGAAAAAGTTGATTTATTTCAGTAATATCTTTCAAAAAGTGAAACTTGTATATTAGATTCATTCAATACACACAGGCTGATATTTTTCAAATGTTTTTTAATTATTATAACTGACAACTAACGAAAGTCCCAAATTCATAATTCCAGAAGATTAGAATATTGTGAAAATGTTCATTGATGTTATAGTTAAATGTGATTAAAGAGACCTGGTGCCACACTCTAATCAGCTAATTAACTCAAAACACCTGCAAAATCCTTTAAATTGTCTCTCAGTCTAGTTTTGTAGGCTACACAATCATGGGGAAGACTGCTGACTAGACAGTTGTCCAAAAGACGATCATTGACACCTTGAAAAAGGAAGCAAGACACAAAAGGTCATTGCTAAAGAGGCTGGCTGTACACATAGCTCTGTGTCCAAGCACATTAATAGAGAGGCGATGAGAAGGACAAGATGTGGTACAAAAAAGTGTACAAGCAATAGGGATAACCGCACCCTGGAGAGGATTGTGAAAAAAAACCATTCAAAAATGTGGGGGAGATTCACAAAGAGTGGACTGCAGCTGGAGTAAGTGCTTCAAGAACCACCACGCACAGACGCATGGAAAAAATGAGTTTCAGCTGTCACATTCCTTGTGTCAAGCCACTCTTGAACAAGAGACAGTATCAGATGCGTCTTGCCTGGGCTAAAGACAAAAAGGACTGGACTGCTGCTGAGTGGTCCAAAGTTATGTTCTCTGATGAAAGTAAATTTTGCTTTTCCTTTGGAAATCAAGGTCCCAGAGTCTGGAGGAAGAGAGAAGAGGCACATAATCCACGTTAGTTGAGGTCCAGTGTAAAGTTTCCACAGTCCTTGATGGTTTGGGGTGGCATGTCATCTGTTGGTGTTGGTTCATTGTTTTTTCTGAGGTCCAAGGTCAACGCAGCCGTCTACCAGGAAGTTTTAGAGCAGTTCGTGCTTCCTGCAGCTGACCAACTTTATGAAGTTGGACTTAACACCTGCACACACTGCCAAAACTACCAGTACCTGGTTTAAGGACCATGTTATCCCTGTTCTTGATTGGCCAGCAAACTCCCCTGACCTTAACCCCATAGAAAATCTATGGGGTATTGTGAAGACCCCCAACGATTCAGAAGAGCTGAAGGCCATTATCAGAGCAACGTGGGCTCTCATAACACCTGAGCAGTGCCACAGACTGATTAACCCCTTGCCATGCCGCATTGCTGCAGTATTCCAGGCCAAAGGAGCCCCAACAAAATATTGAGTGGTGTACATCCTCATACTTTTCATGTTCATGCTTTTCAGTTGGGCAGCATTTCCAAAAAAATAATAATTTTGCATTGGTTTTAATTGGTATTCTAATTGTCTGAGATACTGAATTTGGGACCTTCATTAGTTGTCAGTTCTAATCATCGAAGTAAAAGTAAATAAACATTTGAACTATATCAGAGAGAGAGAGAGAGAGAGCTCCAGTGATGTTCTAATTGTACTTCATCTAAACATGCATTGCTCAGTTTATTTTTAAAGAAGTATCTGATTATGCACATACAGCTACAAAAAGGCATCAGCAAATGCATATCTTTGTTGAGGACCTAATGTTAGCTCTCTCCTCTCTGTTCTGTTTTGCCTTGTTGATAATTTAGCTCAGTTAATTATGTGTGGACAAAAGTTGCTGAAAGAGTTTGTCTTCTGTTTTATGAATTAAGCTTTGGTTTGAGCTTCATAATTATTAGTGAATAGAACTGCAATCAGGTCTCTCCCAGATGGCTGTTTGTCTGGGGGAGAGCTGAGTGGAACACGTCACACAGTCAGAGAGGGTGCAGTGGCGATCAGGACAACCTGTTTTTATCTCTCTTTCAACAAGAATGTCAGTGAAAAGGGTAAATACTGACCCTTAGATATCTTAGATCAAACACTTTATTACCAAAATCTGAACTTATTTTTATATTTCCATTTCGTCAATTCAGTTCAGATTTCCCTCACTGGGGATAGAGTCCAGATTGACTCACCTCAAAGTAAACTACTTGTGTAGGGATGGAGAGGACAATTTAATCAAATCCCTTGCCTCCATTTACGTCATAATGCAGAAAGATTGTGCTTAACTTTTTCATGGAATTACACATTGTCTACGCTTGTTGTCGGTCCTATGATTGTAAATCACATCACCAATCACAAGTCATTTGATTGGCATGTATAGAGCATCAGAACTGACTTGATTTATTGCAGCTTCAAAAATGATTGAAGGAATCTGAAGACATTTACAGAAAACATTCAGCAGATTGGTATAAAAAATCCCTCATAATAAAAAGGAAAAACAGCATGCTTCATAATTATTGGCATGCCAGTTAAAGGTATTTAAAATGCCTTAAAATATTTTTTCCTAATATAAAAATATTTAAAAAAAATTTGTTTTGAGTAGCTGAGGGGAAAAAAATGTCATTTATAACTCCCCAATGCCACAGTTATTGGCAGCCCTAACAACTCTTATAAGATATATGTTACTTAACCATTTTGTTGATGTATGATTTAGTTTTTAAGTTTGCCAGAGCATTGAGGATATTTTAAAGGTCTCATTCACTGAGAAACCATGTAATACTTGTTCGTTTTAAAATATGATCGGTCACTCTAAGTTGTATATGCATGTTGCACACAAAAATTTTCCTAAGTCCCCATTGCCTGCATTAGCCACAGAAAGAAAATAAACAGCAAAAACGGGTGAGTCAGAAAAAGACAGTCCTTTCTATGTCACAGAAAAAAATTTGAATCATGGTCTTGCGCATCTTGGCTAGCGACCTTGCATGGGAAGGCTGTGTTAATTTTGCAGCCAAGAGAGAGCAGAGCACGCCTCTGCTAGTAGAAGCTAATTGTTAGCAACTACACAACATGGCGGAAGAATTTTGGGCTTGTGTTATTAGTGGACATAGCACATGAGCATTTTTTTTGCCACAAAAGAGAAGTTGAGGGAAGAAACTGTTGGAGTTTGTCTTGGAACACCACCAGCAAAGTAAGTTAAGTCTATTATTTGTTCAAAGGCAGCATGAGTCGCGTTGCTGTTAGCCAATCAGAGGCGAGACGTTTACATATCATGAATATAATTGAGTATAACTGAGGTTTCCCCTCACCCATTCCTCCAACAAACTTTAGCCTCCTAAGATAGGAGCACCAGAGTATTTTTTCCACACAGTAAAATGACTCACAGGGCATCATTAATTCATACTAGAGACCACAGCAGATTTATTGAAGACACGAGTGAATGAGACTTTTAACTAGAAATCAAGACTTCTTGCTTCCCTCTCTAGGTATAAACATAAAGCATCTCAGAGCCCTGTTTTTTAGCTACTCTGTAAAGATGGGAAGGATAGGAGAACAGGCTTTTTGAGTGAAGGTGAATGTACATAAAGTAGGTTGTGCAGAGATGCCTCCTATTCTTTTATTTATGTAGGTAGGCAACTCTTAAACTGTCTCGCTGAAGTCTTATGAGACAGAACATATTACAGCACTTGAGCCGTGGTTGGTTTTATCAGAAGCATTAATGCTTGTTAATAGAAAAAGTTAAGCAACATTTCCTGGGCGCTGAGTCTTGGAGCATTGACAGCAAAACTCTGGTGTGGGATGTTTAGTATTAAATAAAAATCGGTTATTTTTGCCCTTGAGGCAAATGTGTTATAATTCTCATAAGTCAGGAAATGACAAAAAGCAAAATAGCTATTAATCTAGCCATATCTACTTTCAGAGCATAATTAAAACCTTTAAGCAATAAAAAATGGACAAACAGGGCTTAATTAGGACCCTAGCTTATTTTACACCCATGAAAAATGAATTGAATGGCTAGTAAAGTAAATAATCTTCCAAAATTGCTGCATTCTTTTAAAGATTCTACTACTGCAAATAAAGGTGAATTTATATTAGGCCTTTTGCACATCCTACCAGGGGTGCGCATTTTGTGGAAGGAACTGTACGCAATAATAAAGCATGTACAGACTCCCTTACTTGAGTGGTAATTCAATGAAACAGCATCTTACTGAACGCATGTGTGAAGAGCAAGAGACAGCATGAAAGTTGCTCAGATCAGCTCAGTGTTGTAAAATTGTAATTATTTGTGTCTAATGTGCTATTTTCTTTCTTTTTCCTTCCCCCACTGCCAAATCCATCATTATCTCCGTATTACCCCTCTCCCTTTTTCTGTTGTACTTTCCCACTAAAGTGTGTAGAGGTCATAGCCCCAACTGAGCCACAAGCTGTTGTGGCCCAAAACTGTTTTCCCTACCTCAGTGAGCTCAGTTTATAATGTTAGTATCACAGTCTGTGGAAGAAAAATCACCTTTATTCCTGCAGAAAAGATGTTTGTCTGTTAACGTTTCACAATTCTAATTTATTTATACATTTAGTTTGAAAAATGATTTTGTACATGTCAAATAAATACTTTTATTTTAGCACATCCAACCATAAAATTATGCAACTTACTTTTTAAATGGTTTATGTGCCTCCTTTAACATTCAAAGCCAGAATGTGCTTCACTCTACCATATGGCATTTTAACAAGTTTGGGCTGATTTACAGTTGTAGTTACTGAAATAGTGTGATGCATAGTGGTATATTGATAATGCACAAATACAACAGAGCAGCTTCTACCAATGCATGTACTGAGTATTGCCTTATAATTGCTACCATTGTTTTCACTGTTTCTTAGTATCTGGGGCCTGCTAAAATGCTGATGAATTTAGATCATATCACATCTTTTAGTGATGGTATTTTGAGGCTTGGTTGTAGAAATTCTTCATCTGCTCTCCAGTGAAAGCATAAAAGAGGTGACAAACTGTTTATGAAGAGCATTTTTTTATATTATTAACAGAAGTAAGAAAAAAGAAGTTGTATATATAAACATATATTGTAAGAAAAAAAAGTTGTATCTACTATATCTCTGTAAATGGCTTTTGATTTAGAGCAAAAATATGTATGCCATATTTGCTTGTGGAATTCATTTGTTTACTCCCATTTCTTCTCAATTGCTGCTGGACATTACAGGCTTCTTTTTTTCTGAAGCTCATCTCTCAATGTCTTGAAAATGAGGGGGTGGATGAAGCAGGGGTTGGGGGTAATTTGGTTAGAGGAGGTAACTATGAGATATGGCAGAGAGGAAGGCAGGCTTTTTGACACAGCCATTCGCTGGTGCTATGCCATGATGTATAATGGCAATACAAGTGAGCTTGCAGAAAGCAGAATGGCTTGCACAAACTACACAATTGTGCACACGTGCACAGTATATTGCAAACAAATTGAACCTATAGGCTTTCCTACCACCGGATGAAGTGCAGAGCGCGGGCCTGTGTGCTTTCCTGGTGATTGTCTTTTTGATCTCTGTCAAAGTATCACATGAAAAAGCAGAATGCAGAGGACATCTCTCAGCGAAATTGCATAAGATCCTTTTCCATGAGGAGCTCAGGTCACTTTTCCTTTTCTCTTAGAAGATGATGGTTTAAGTGCTGAAACATACAGGCAGCGCTCATCTCAAAGCAGTAGTAAAAAGCGACTGTTTTCCTCTCAGACAATGTGATTGTATTAAAAAATTTTGCTGTTGACTCTGTTTCAGGTCCCATAATTGGGGGTAATAAAGGAGCATGGTGTTCCCCCTGCAGATTAAATCTCTTTTCAGATGAGAAGAACCATGAATTAGAGTGTTCAGAGAGAAAAAGATGCACGTGTGTCTGTGAATATGTGTCTGTCAGAGTGTAAGAGTGCACAAGCACATATTTATTTGTTTGAAAGTGGTGGGTTTCCCTGGTGATTGCCAGTTTGATAGCTTCCTTCATCTTTTATTTTTCAGCTGGCGAGTTTTCTCTGAGGAGATGATGTATAAAAAAATGTCTGCATGTGTGGCATGTACTGTTTGTAGATTTGGGATTAGAGGTAGGCTATGTGTTAAATCCTGTGGCTCAGATGTTGATATGTGGATGCTGTATAGATGTGTCAGTGTTTTAATTGGCACCACAAATATATGCAGTAAAACATACACTTATGCATTTATTCAAACACTTGCACAGCCTCTGGATACCTAAACTGTCTTCTGTGTCACCTAAATGTGCTTCTATTTTTGCTGTATTCATCCATTGATTAATACTTTTACATGTTGTGTAGGGGTGACTTTGCGCCGCAGCCTGCTGATTGCATTCTTTTTCAAACCTGTAATGTGTTTTTCTTTTGGTTCCTATATCTTTTTGATAAGAACATCCATGCTAGGGATGGGCATAATTAATCGACGATTGATTAATTGATCATTAGGAATTTCATCGATGACATTTCTTTTTGCCGATCAATTAACGCATGTTCTGTTGCATAGTGTGAGTTAGTGTGAAGGAATGCAATTAATTTTGCTATGTGGCAGTAATTAAACACTTCACCACACGAGGGCGATGACTGAAAATAAAACCCACAGGCAGACTCAGTTTCTTGCAAGTTTCTGTGTATTTCAAAAGTAGCATTGTCATGAAGAGGTCGCAGCAAAGTGTGGCGTGGGACCACTTTGACTAAAAAAACAAACAAACGAGAAAAAAAAAGTCTCGGTTCACTGCCAACAGTGCGAAGCTGTGTATAAGTACATGAACGCACTCAACCCTGGTTAGAAGCGGAGCATCCTGCTCTTGGTCTCAACCTAGCATCAAGTCGATGCACGGAGGAGCCGAGATGCACAACGAGCAGAGAAACTTACTAGCCGATTACTTTCTGACGGAGGCTCCGCCACCCCTGGATTG
This sequence comes from Valencia hispanica, assembly GCA_963556495.2. Classification (NCBI taxonomy): domain Eukaryota; kingdom Metazoa; phylum Chordata; class Actinopteri; order Cyprinodontiformes; family Valenciidae; genus Valencia; species Valencia hispanica. The sequence goes on along the minus strand of OY747702.1, from coordinate 29,274,204 downwards.
CACCCCTACAGACTGGTGGAAAATGAATCAAACAAGATTCCAGAGGCTTGCCAAGTTAGCACGGAGGTTTGTGTATCACAGCGACGTCTGTCCCCTCACAGCAGGTGATCTCGGCGCTGCAGGTCAGACGAGAAAGCAGCCTGGTGACCGTCAGTCTGGTCACCAGGCTGCTTTTGCTTCTGACCCCAGCGCATGTTAACATGCTCATCTTTCTCAACAAAAATCAGTAGACTGATGCTAAGGTTGTGTATAAGTTATGGTTTCTTTTGTTTGTCTTTTTTACTCTGTTAATGAGCCTAATTGATTGTTAGGTACGCTGATCTCTCTCATCCTCTTTCTCGACTCTTTTTGCCAAATGTAACACAAAACTATAAGTCCTATAGGTATTATATATATTTTTTATTAAGTTATTGTTTAACATGACCTTTTATTTCTACTTTTTTGAAGAAGAAAAAAAATATGAGCGTCAGTTGTGTTAATGAGTACCGTCTTTTAGCTCCACTGCTTATAGCACATATTTTCTTTGTGCAACTACCGAGAATTAATTCCGTTTAACTGCCACAAGAGGTGTCCCACTTGTAATGAAGATTTCAATGAGGAAACGCGCTATTTTATATTCTCACTGGATTTTAATATAGCCTATAAACACTGAATTTTAATATAAAAATATCAATGATTAATCAAAAATCGATCGTTAATTCTCCCGATGATCGATGAAGACAGTTTAATCGAATGCCCATCCCTAATCCATGCTACCTGCAAGTTAGCAACTGCATGATCAGTGCTACAGCTTGGTGTCAACTATAAAGTTAGAGGTGCCATAAGACCAGTTTTTTATTATGAATGGGATTGAAGGCCATTGCCAATGGTAGTTTTTGTTTAGACGAGATAGCTCTTCATTATTTGGCTGCACATAAAACATTATTTGTATGCATGTAAACTGTCAGGACATCAAGTCAGCTCTTGAATTCCTCTATAACAGTAACCAAAAAACAAAAACTAAATGATCAAGTTCAGCTCCGGGTTTCCTTTGCATTAGATCCACCCTTGTGGTTATTGCAGAGTTGGAAAAGAAATCCTAGACAAGAGGCTGTCTTTTAAAGGCCTATTGTCTTTGTGCATAGATGTACAAACAGAGTGGATCAACAGTTTGCAGGCTCTGGACACAGAAGTTTTTGGTCAAAATCTAAAGAAAGATAGAGCAGAGCAGTTCAGCAATAACAGAATGCACAATATGTTTCTGAACAGGGTAGGTGTGCAGACAGTACAGAGTACAGTGCATGTCAGCTTTCAGGTAAAAGGTTTATCATATGCAACTTAGGGCAACATTTGCTCTCTTTATGATAGAAGTCACAATGTTTTTCTATAATTTCACCATTTTCTAAAATTCAATAGTGAGTTTCCATCTTAGTCAAAAGAATTTAAAAAAATAGATGTGAGATGATCTATACTACAATTCGGTAAGTGATGAAATTTTTACAGACAATAAAAATGAACTAATAAGCAAGTGGAAACAGAGCTGTACGTCAGAAGGAATTTAAAAGCAAAAAAGTTGTGGGAAGGGTGGCTATCATTCAAATGCGATACCAAGTGGCAAACTCCACAGACCAAATTTGAAGCCAATGCAGAAATGACAAAAATTCAGTTCCCCCCCTTGTCCGCTAGGGGCTGGCTGTAGAAAGATGCAACTTGCTATTGACTCTCATGCTAAAAATGCCAACTTCACAGCAGAAAATAAACATGTTTAGAGCTTTGTTCAAAAAAAAATTTTTGGTTTAATAGGTCAAGGTTACCGTCATGACAACTTTGAGGGGGGTGAATGTTTTTATAACTCAAACGTTTAGATGTAATTTAAGCTTGACATTATGAATGATAAGAGGCGTTTCCTTTTGATTGACAGGGCTCAGATGAGCCGACAGTGCTAGCAGCTGGCAACCTTCTGCTTGCTCCAGGAAAGGCCTCAGCCTTGGCCTCACATTGAAAGTTTTTTTGTTTCTCTGAACTTGACAATCAGTTGCGTTCACAATGTTTTTTATTTATGTTCAGATGTTCATTGTGCACTTCTTGGACAAAGATGGCTTACTGTGGTATTGATTACACTAACAGACCATCCAAGAACTCTCTGCTCCATTTTTTTCAGTAAGTAAAATTATATTTCTGAAGCGCATTTAAAATAATTTGCTTGGTCAAAAAAGGGTTGAAATGATCACATTTCTTCTTTACGTTTCATTTTGATTATTAAAATGTGTTTTTTAATTAATGCTTCATGATTCTATTTGACAAAATTATAAAATCTGCCTAGAAGGCAAAGGGGTTGCAGAGCTACTTAACCGCGGTTTTCTGGCTAAAAGCACCCGTTAACCTGCTTCGGTTAGCTCCAGGTTAGCTGAGTTAGCTCGTCACTACATTGGCTTGTCACACAGTGTCAATCATCCACCCCCACACTCCCAGCCCCACTCTCAGCTCCACCTCTTTGCCCATTTTTTGTATTTTCCGGACGAGACACGTGATGCGGCCAAGATGTCGGTGGTTGGAACCGCCCAGTTGGCTTCACTTAAGTTTTTCAGAAACCCATGGGTGGCGTCACGGAGGCTCCGTCCATCTTATACAGGTCCTTCTCAAAAAATTAGCATATTGTGATAAAGTTCATTCTTTTCCATAATGTAATGATAAAAATTTAACTTTCATATATTTTAGATTTATTGCAAACCAACTGAAATATTTCAGGTCTTTTATTGTTTTAAAACTGATGATTTTGGCATACAGCTCATGAAAACCCAAAAATCCGATCTCAAAGAATTAGGATATTTCATCCGACCAATAAAAGAAAAGTGTTTTTAATACAAAAAAAGTCAACCTTCAAATAATTATCTTCAGTTATGCACTCAATACTTGGTCGGGAATCCTTTTGCAGAAATGACTGCTTCAATGCGGCGTGGCATGGAGACAATCTGCCTGTGGCACTGCTGAGGTGTTATGGAGGCCCAGGATGCTTTGATAGCGGCCTGAAGCTCATCCAGAGTGTTGAGTCTTGCGTCAGATTCTCTATGGGGTTCAGGTCAGGAGAGTTGGCAGGCCAATTGAGCACAGTAGTACCATGGTCAGTAAACCATTTACCAGTGGTTTTGGCACTGTGAGCAGGTGCCAGGTCGTGCTGAAAAATGAAATCTTCATCTCCATAAAGCTTTTCAGCAGATGGAAGCATGAAGTGCTCCAAAATCTCCTGATAGCTAGCTGCATTGACCCTGCCGTTGATAAAACACAGTGGACCAACACCAGCAGCTGACATGGCACCCCAGACCATCACTGACTGTGGGTACTTGACACTGGACTTCAGGCATTTTGGCATTTCCTTCTCCCCAGTCTTCCTCCAGACTCTGGCACCTTGATTTCCGAATGACATGCAAAATTTGCTTTCATCCGAAAAAAGTGAGCAACAGTCCAGTGGTGCTTCTCTGTAGCCCAGGTCAGGCGCTTCTGCCGCTGTTTCTGGTTCAAAAGTGGCTTGACCTGGGGAATGCGGCACCTGTAGCCCATTTCCTGCACACGCCTGTGCACGGTGGCTCTGGATGTTTCTACTCCAGACTCAGTCCACTGCTTCTGCAGGTCCCCCAAGGTCTGGAATCGGTCCTTCTCCACAATCTTCCTCAGGGTCCGGTCACCTCTTTTCGTTGTGCAGCGTTTTCTGCCACACTTTTTCCTTCCCACAGACTTCCCACTGAGGTGCCTTGATACAGCACTCTGGGAACAGCCTATTCGTTTAGAAATTTCTTTCTGTGTCTTACCCTCTTGCTTGAGGGTGTCAATGATAGCCTTCTGGGCAGCAGTCAGGTCGGCAGTCTTACCCGTGATTGCGGTTTTGAGTAATGAACCAGGCTGGGAGTTTTTAAAAGCCTCAGGAATCTTTTGCAGGTGTTTAGAGTTAATTAGTTGATTCAGATGATTAGGTTAATAGCTGGTTTAGAGAACCTTTTCATGATATGCTAATTTTTTGAGATAGGAATTTTGGGTTTTCAGGAGCTGTATGCCAAAATCATCAGTTTTAAAACAATAAAAGACCTGAAATATTTCAGTTGGTGTGCAATGAATCTAAAATATATGAATGTTTAATTTTTATCATTACATGTCATTACATGTCATTCTAGATGTACAAAAATGGATTGGATTGTGAACAGTAGCTTAAGGAATGGATATTAGCTACCTGCCATTTAGGGATGTGTATTGGTAAAAAGCTGGCGATACGATATTCATCACGGTACAGGGGATGATACAATATATTGCAATAATATGAGTAAGACAATATATTGTGATTTTTAAAAGTGAATTTAACTGTAAAAAAACTGTCACAAGATTCTAAACACTCCAACCTATTTCATACTTTACACTTTCAGTTTTATTACTAGATCTAGTTGATCCAGTAGAACAAAGGTGAAAACAGCCACAAACTACCAGTCATCCTTTTAATTTTTCTACAAAAATTACTGTCATCATTAATAGTTCCATTGAAATCTAAAAAAATAAAAAGTGATATTTTGCTTTTGAATATCAATAGAATATTGGGAAATAAAATATTGCGGAATATAAGTATATAAATATTTTTCTTACATTCCTATGGGCATTAGAGAGTGCCAGTCCATCCTTCCTTTTGGGTTTGTGGAAGTACATCTTTCTGAATGTAATATAGGTTTATAGAATCTAGGCTGACAGAAACTTATTTAGGACAAAAACAGGTAATGAGTCCAATAAACTGATTAAAAAAGTAAGTGATACAATGGCTTTAATTAGGGGATTAATGCCGTTCACCAACCTTCTAGGGGTGAACATTGTGATAGGCTTAAGAACACAATGCTTTGATTGAATGTTTACTACTTACAAGACATTCTAAATGTTTTGTTCACAGATTTTTGTTTAGGATATTGAAATATTAATACAATAGATAAAGGACAGCTGCTGCTAAAACAAGTAAATGATTACTCTTGTTCAGTTCTCAAGTCACCTCATTATCTTTTGAGTGGTTTTAAAAAATGCTGTCAGTTAAATTTAAATAAAAAAGCAGGGGAAAAATCTTCTCTACAGCTCTTTCATTTTCATATTCTGAGGTGGGGCTGTCTTGTCAGTGTAATTATCTCTGCATTTATCAAATATTTTATATTTCTTCTAAAGAATGACATAAAATAAAATGGTTCATGATGGAGAATGAAAATAAAGTAAGGGTTGGATGTGATGTGGAAATACAGACTAGTTTCACTTTTATTTTCCCTTGGTGTGTTACCATGTAACATTTGCAAGCACAGATTCAAAAGCTGTAGCTGCTGTTTTTTTAGGTATCAAATATTGGGGAAAAAAGTTGGCACATTATGACAAACTGGTAATATCATGTGCAAGTTATATAATATATAATACCATTACACACATAAAACACAAACAAGAAAAAGAAGAATGCTATTGACATTTTTGTTCATACAAACAATATGGTAAGATATGAAGACAGATCTTGAATATGTCCATGTATTTATGAAAGATGAAGAGTCAAGCGTTCCCCCCACCTTTTTTCATCGCAGAGCTTGAAGCATGCCTAGGAATACTCCCTTTCAATTTGTGTTTGAGTGCCATGAATGCAAGGGTGCCGGTGGATGCCCTCCTGTGTCATGGAAACACCAATTTTTAATCTGGGATCTTTAAACATATCACATAGGCTAACTAATTCAATGACTAATAAATTCAATGAAGCATAATGTATGGAACTAAGACGTCTGGCACATCCGAGAGTGCAAACATTGTATTGAAAGAAGAGGTGTGCAGAAAGGCAATAATAAATTACTATGTATTACGACCTAGTCAGGATGTTGATCATTATTAAAAGGTGAAGTGTTAAATATGAAAATGAATCGGTTTTTCTCTGTGAAACAACAAAGGATTAAAATAATTTAAAGAAAGTAGTTCAACTGTGCACACTTGACATATGGAACAGGTCAGGTGAATGTAAAGTATTTTATCTGATTAATTTCATTCTGTTAACCTTTTAAAGATTTAGTAAGTAAAACATCAGTTGGTTTGGTCAGCCTTCCAGTTTTCACAGCAAAGAAAATCAAATAATTGTGACTGTTTTTGACATGAAGACATGAACGTCTTCAAACTAGACTTCAGCCACACCCTCCTTTTCTACATTTTCACAAGCGGCTCCGATGGTATCCCTGGCTACCGCTGGTAACCTTGGTGATACCGGTGGAGATATGCTGCAGTCAGTGGGCGTTGCCAGGGCGTGATATGAAAGCATAGCCGGATCAGTGTGTGTGTGCGCGTGTCAGTGTGTGTATGCTTGCATGTTTGTGCGTGTTCTTGTCTGAGGTTCTGATAGCAGCCCCTGCCAGAGCCTTCATTTTGACATCCTTTGATGATGGCATTGGCATTCGAGCAGCCCCAAATACGTGCACACCACACACACACACACACACAGACAGAGGAGGAGAGCGGGGTGGAGACATGAAGAAAAGCTGTGAAATATGAAACAGGAGCATCCAAGTTCAGGTACACACTTGCATAAAAATCGATTCATTAATAGGGGAATCCAGCAGCATGTGAGTGTTTCTTGATAGTTTATGCACTTCTGCTGGATAAACTAGTGTCTCTGTGTATTTCTTTGGGTCTTTAAGGCCTGCGTGTATCAAGACTGGCTCCTCTCCATGTGATTTATGGCCAAATAACTGGGCTTAATCAACATTATTGCACACCTACTGTATCTTCACAGAGGTGGAGATGGGCTGGTACAACTGCATAATAAAATAATCAATACATAAATTAGCATCTTTTATAACTCCAAGTGACCTGCAGTTTCAGTTTGAAAAGCTGCAGTAAGAAAGGTATTTTTTAACAACATATATTTCTATTATACTTAGTTCTCCAGGTTTTTGTTTCAGTTTAAGTTATTGAGGTTAACTTTTCAACTTTTCTTCCTTTTTTATTGCGTGAATTCAGCAATCTTTAGACAACTAATATAGTTTTTCTAATTGTGACCCAAAGTTCCAAAGTTTTCTTCTTCTATGGTCTCTGAACACAGTAGGATGTTGATAGTACGAAACATCCAGCATCATGTTTCAAACTCATTCTTTTTGTATCACAAGTGGTAAAATAATAATTAACAAAATTAATCAGAAAGTAAATCATATCGTGTAGTGGGAATATTGACAAGATCAATGAATACATTTAGTATAAAGCTTTTTATGAACTTTAGATACCTGATTATTTTAGATTTTAATTGTAGAAATGCTGAAGAAAAACAACCTTCTATGTTAGTCTCTGAAAGACTAAGCAGTATTTAAATCCTGATTTTGAGATATTGTCATTCACTGCATTGCATTTAATGGCATAAAACAGGTTCCTTTTACAGTTCATGCATGCCTATTTAAATCTTCACAGTCCATGGCAGTGGCACAGAAATTGATCATGGTTAGCTTTAAAATTCAGGGCAGTGTGTCATATTTGCAAAGAGCTTATCTAAAAATGACATGTTAAGAAAGACATTGTTTTTTTTAAAATTAAATTAATTAATTAATTGAATCCCTCATGTTGCAATTTGCATTATGATGTCTCTTTTATTGTGAACGTCTGATAGAAACTTTGTCTCAGTCTATCTACTGTATCGACGATTTTAACAAAGTAACAAACTACTTCAGGGAAAAAAGGATTGATTTAATATTTTTGGGGTTCCTGTGGAGTATAAGCCAAATATTGTTTACAATACCAATAATTTAAGAAATCTGACAGGCTGGTAAGTAGTTTAGCAGAAAACCTAGACCTATCTGAAGAGTGCATACATCCAGCTAGGTGTACCACTCCTACTTTACATTAGCTGCTAGGTAGCTAATGACTGCTGAATGCAGAAGACGACTTGGGGGTAGTTTTGTTCTTCAATACAGCAACATCCATAAATCTATTACTTGCAACTGACAAAGTCCAAAATGCTACCACAATAAACTCTTTGTGGTCTTTGGTAAAATAACCAAACGTTAATTTCAATGGCTTCTGCTTGCTTCTGTAGCCAAGTGTCCGATATGATGTGTATGGTAGACAATAAAAAAAAAACTTGTTGTGACTGACTACAGTTTTAATGGTACGTCTAGTAAAAATACTAACAATCGTAAATGTTACCTTGGTAACCACTAAAATGTAATTATTTTATACCAAGCACACAACACAATTAGTAATATCTATATGGACTTTAACAGCCAGAGGAAGCCCTTTACAGCCGGCCAGCTGACCCGGATCTACCAAATGGGCAACCTGGGCATATGCCCAGGGGCCCTCGGGCATAGGGGGATCCTCTGCCGGCAGAATTGTTTTTTGCCGCAACATAAAATATCCCACATAAGACTTTAGTCTCAATTTTCCAATCAGAATAAAATAATTGTTGTTTACAAAAAAAGGGAATCTCGTGATTGTCTCTCTGATATGTCAGTTAATTGACTCAACAGGTAATGATTGGGAGCAGGCGGCAGTGCACTGTGTAGATTGGCTAATGATAATGGTGGGTGGGATTTAGCAGGTGGTTTCCATATATTGTATATGTAGTGGAACTGCGGGCAGAAAATGGACCTCAGCAGCATCAACAGAAAGCCCAGCAGGGCTGCAAAGCGAAAGAAGAAAAAGGAAAAGGAGAAAAAAAGAAGCGGTTGCTATACAAAATGTTCTGCCAATTAGTAGCTTTTTCAAAAAAGCTAGAAATGAGGAGTATTTTGAGCTAGCCAGCAGCAACGCTAGCTTGGAAGCATCGCCTTCTACCAGTGATGCCCAGCCTGAGCTAATGGCGGCAACTAACCTTAGCCTACCGGAGAAAATGAAACAGATATAAATGAAGAGCTAAAAACACAAGGTAATTCCTCAATCTCTGAAGACCCTGCACTATGGGGATCACTTACAAAAAGCACCCGCAACGAACTTTTATTGAAAGGAATCTCAGCCTTTCAAAATTGGGCGGCTAAGTATCCAACATCACGGAGGGGGAATGATGCAGATTGAAAGACGCGCTCTTTTACTAATGACACTCTGACCCGGTGCATTTACAATGCGGAAGCTATTCCACGAGAATGGATTGTATATTCACCATCAACCGGAGACATGTTTTGCTTTGCTTGTAAAGTTTTTTCAAAAAGCAGCAGCGCATTTATTGCGGGGTTTAGCGATTGGAAACACCCGGAGAGAATAAAGAAAAACAAACTCAGGACAACTATGGGTCAGAAGAGACTTTCTGCACTGTCCTTAATGGCCATAGAATCTGAGCTGGTAAGGGAGCTGGACTTTGAGGACTTGATTTGTGACTTTGCAAAGAAAAAGACCAGAAAGAAAAACTTCTAAAGATGAGAACTATTGTGCTTTCTGGAAAGTATTTTGCTTATTCTATTATAATGTTTGCATAACATGTATCTTGCATCATTGTGGTGTGGTGCAGATAGTTATAGTGTATATTTGTCTTTTGCAGTGTTAAGGGACTTGGTGACTGTTCTAATCATAGGTTCTAATGCAACCTGTACTCAGTTCTGTTGTGCAATGGCATTGTTATATCTTCAGTCAGTAACATTTGAAGAAGTACTGCTGTGCTTTCTGCTTAGGTGATTTTCAGTTAACACCTTATTGTCATAATCCTTAGCCATGCACTGGGTTGTGATGATTTTTTTATTTCATCGTATTATTGTTGTGTGATTTGTGAGTAAGATGACAGTGCTTGTTTTCTCATTCTGGAAAGGCTAGTCACTCAGCTTTTGACAGGCAGTGACACACACACACACACACCCACACACACACACACACACATATATATATATATATATATATATATATATATATATATATATATATATATATATATATATATATATATATATATATATATATATATATATATAATTGGTGTTAGGTTAGGTTAGAGAAGGGGGTCTGTGAGCCTCAGTGCCCAGGGCCCCTGGTGTTGCTAATCTGGCCTTGCCGGCCTGTCTTCATCAATCTGTGAATGGGGTGTTCTACCCATTAGGCACCTTTTGGCTTAGGGAGTAGCATTGTTCTGTGGCTTCTGTGCGAAACTGTTGGAACGAGAAAACCAAGAAGAAGAATAAGTTTTTGCAGCACAACTCATATTAAAATCAAATATCCTTGTTAGCTATCAAGACAAAGACAGATTTATGAAGTAGATTTTTTTATGAAGTTTAAATTTAGCACACGATTAAACATTTGGGACGCTATCAGCAGTGGATTTTAACATCATTCAAGGACTTTAAGAGATTATTATAGATGCTGCATTTTTTTGAAGAAGAACAACACTGGCAAGTGACGATTCATAATTTTATGTAGGCTATAAAAAAGGTTTCATTCTTCAATTACATCTACTTAAAATGGCTTTTGTAGTGTAGATCTATGCTAGTTTATATGGTTCGTTTAATATTTAATCAATATTAAATTAATCACATAAAATAGCAATCAATATTATTGATCAAAGTCAGATTGTATGCATCACAGAAGAATTAGTTACTGTTATTAGGTGTGAAGTTGCTGTGCCCCACCTAACTTATGTCAGAGACTTCACTGGTCTACAGATCTAAATCCTTTGTAGAACATTTAGAATGAGCTGGCAAGAAAAGAGCATAGGAAACGAACCAGAAGATTCTACAAGGAGGACATTTAGATCCCTGTATTCAAGATTGTGAAATTTTGCAAGACAAGGAGCTGTCCTATTGGAAATAGAGGGTTGAACAATGTATTGACAGCAGGATTGCCAGGAAGTGTGCCACTGATAATACTGTTAAAAAAAGTATTTTAGCCAAATCTTTAACAAAAATATATTAAATACTTAATTCCTTCCAGGTGAATTGAGTACATATTACTTTTAATGAAAACATGTACAATATTAATATTACCAACTTCCAGGGACAGAAAGAGAGAATGCTCTGTAACCTAGTGCTGTTCTGAAGAAAATGTAAAGATTGTGTTACTCTCAACCAGATTTAGGCATTTTACTGCCCACAGGCCACATCTGGCATTTTAGATGACCTTGATTGGCTCTCATGAAAACTGTAACTCAACGATGCAGAAATTAAGTCTTTTTTTTAAAACTTGCTTTTATTTTGAAGGACAGATGCACATTCTGCAGTCCTCCAGCTGTGTGCCATTGTAAGCAGGCTCTGCGTTTGTAAGTAGATAGATGTGTCTTACCCTAACAGATGTGAGCTCCAACAAAGAAAGGAAAGACTGACACAGAAAACATAGTTTGTACCTAGTTTAAAACAAAACATGGACCTTAGTATTTATTCACAAGCTCGAAGTTTTATTACAGGTCTGTTTAAATCCGGAATTACAACTTGAATTAAAATTAGCCACCAAAATGTACAGTGAAATACCTTATTCACTTTTGACAATTGTATTAGTAGAACAAAATATATATAGATGATGGGTCACATTTTATCCTTCACTTTAAAAAGAAAATTTTATAGTGTATGGATAAAAAATTTTTTTTAAATTAACCCCCCCCCAAAAAACAACAAAAAAAAAACCTGCCAATTGACACTGACTATTTATCTGTCGTTAAAAACATTACAATACTGACCCTTATTTTGCTGCCCTTTATATGTCCTTCATGCTTTTGCCTTCTTAGAACCCTTCCCACATTATCCCAAGATAATCTACAAGAAACAGCAGAGCCCAGAGCGGAGGAGTGAAGCTACTAGCTTCCCAGAGTGGGTTGAGGCGGAGGCCAGCGATGTTCACTCATCTGTCGAACACGCACACTGTCTGTCTTGCACTAGAGAGACTCCCTTGGCCTAGGCTTCCTTCATCAAGACATTAGCAATATGCTACAGCCAGCATTTTTGTCTTACTACAAAATCATACGGGCCATACCTCTACTCTGAAGGGAGGAGTAGAGAGGAGGTGTAAATAACGTACTCACCAGCTGCAGACAAAATTCTGTCTGTTATGACTGAAGCCAATGACTGTTGTCAAAATTCCTTAACTGAGCTCTCTTCACTTTCCATCTCTCTGCCTTCCACTGTTGTTCTTCTCTTTTCTTTTGCTTCCTCCCCCAAGAGAAGGGGGTCATTATTAGATCCCCCGTAGGTTCTTTATAATCAAATATTTGACCTAATGAGGGGATTTAATTACTGGTTGCTCAGCACTGGAGGTGTCAGATTACCAGCTCCCCTTTTCATTTTCTCTGCAATTCATCACCATCCTGACAGCGAGATGTGCAGGCCTAAGTGCGTGTGTAGTTCTGTGTGTGGTACATAAAACGGAGTAGAAATTTTCTTTGAAGCCGCACAGTGAAGAAGTAAGTGTGGACTTGTGTACAAATTTGTAATTAGCTGACCACTTGAGACTCGGGAAACAGACAGCTTTGTTGAACTTGGCATGTAAACTACACTAAAGCACATAGATTGTCTGCACAATCAAAGCTGTATTTTCAATTCTTCCTGTGAAATGACCAAAGAAATGGGATGATTCTAGTCACAGGCCGCTAGATATTCAACAGAAGAGACAAAAAAAAAAAAAAAACAAAGACTTCATTACAATGAATGAAAAAACAACAACCAAAGAGGAGTTTTCCTCTGCCCTTGTGTTAAAAATAAGTGTTGGCATCAGAGGTCATGCTACATTTTTTTGTTGCCGAGCATTTTGACTGACCGGGTCAAATAAGTCCGGACATAATCTATTTTTACCTGTCAGTTTCTAAAATGATAATAATGGTCTTTTAGTAGTATTTAATTTTCATTCATTTTAATCAATATTCAGTCTAGGGTTGTGACGATGGACGACATCATCGTCCGTCGTGATGGCTGACCGACATCATGATGGAGACCCACCATCGTGATGCCACGCCCCTCACCCTGTCAGACACACACTAATCCTATAGTCTCTTCTATAGTTTAACTAAAAACTTTGCAGGGACTGATCTGTAAACATTGAGAATATAGACTAACTAATGCGTATGTGTTGCACACTGGGAAATATTTGTGTATTTTTGTATTTATGTTGCATGGTTTGTTTGTGTGGATTTGGTGTGTTTTGTTTGTATTTGTTTTCCCTCTGTGAAGCTCCAAGAGAAAAACTGAACTTATCTGGATGAGTCAGGAGGAGGAGCGCAGCAATCAGCTGCTTTGTTAAAGGTGTGCAAAAACTTGTGTGCAAAAACTTGTTAGGCTGCACATAAAATGAGCTGACGCAGGACAGCAAGGACTGAACCCACTGGCTGGAACACCACGAGCGATGACTTGCGCACACGTCTCTAGCAAAACTGCGAGCGGCAGACAGGCAGCGCGAGGTAGATGAGTACGTGCCTCGCCTGTGAGTACCGTTTCACCTCTGTTTTGAGAAGTAAGTGAGGATCGCCGCACAACTTGCACTATGCGCATTATGAGTCAAGGGTGCGGAGATGTTGGTGCCAGCCTTTTGTTTTCGGCTAAAAGGGGGCATGGCATGCCAAGGGTGGAGATGTGAGAGCGTCAAAGGAGATCAGCTGTTCGTCTGTCAGCCGACACAGGGGAGGAGCGTGTCGTGGAGCTGCTGGGTTGGAAGATCTTATTGTAAGGCTGTGTAATTGTTCTCTAGGCTGTTCTCTAATTAAAGTGATCAAATTTGGCAAGACTTTCTGAACGAGGACTTTTTTGATTGCAGAAAACTGAAAATATTTGGTTAATGCAACCCCTGGTTAGCATAGATATTGCAAAAATGTAAGTGTTATTTAAACTTTTTTTAATTTGTTCAGATTAGAAAACAAAGACACAAATGGTTTCTTGAAAAGCTTTTGTTAAAAGTAATATTTGGTCCAGTGAGGTTCCTGCTTGTATGGTACCCCAGATGGCCCCTTTTTTCTCCCACCCTCAACAGAATAAAATGCAAGCAGTTTTTTGAGATTCCAGGGAGGATGAAAGCTCAGTGCACCATTCTTTCTATTGCCACCCTAGGCAACTGCCCACATGGCCTGTTGAAAGATCCCCAGGAGAAGCAAGATGTGTGTTTATTATATACTTTGTAGCCCCTATGTGTGAATTCATAGACAGTTCTCCAAATAAATAATAAAAGAAAGAAAACTATGTCAGTGTTAGGGGAAGCGTTCTTAGATAGTTGGATATTTCTGACATATAGTTAACTCTATTTTTGAGCAGAAGCTCTGAGGGAGACAAAATAGCTGTCATAATAACAGACAGGAAAGAACATTGGAGCGATGTCTGAACATCATTAGAGAATCAGTATGCGACGCATGCACAGTAATGTGGCCCACACAATGCAGATGAAATGTAGAGGGAATTGTAATTTCTTATGTTAACCCCTTTATTTTACAAATGAAAGGACTTTATTTTACTCTCGTGGGAAACAAGTGAGCTGTTTTCTTTTATAAAGTTATTTTTACATGACTCACAGGAATCTTAACTTTCCAAAAACATGCAATGTTTTTTGTTCTGAAACTGTTACTATTGCTTTCACTGAAATGCATTAACAGCAAGTATGTGATAGTTTGCTGTTGCACATTAAATTCAATTCAGTTTAGTTATATAGCGCCAAATCACAAAAGATGTCATCTCAAGGCACTTTACAAGAAAATTAATTTCAACATAATCATACAAACATTCCAATTTGTTTAAAGTTTTAGTTAATTTGCTATTTCAGGAATCCCAGCAGATTGCATCGAGTCATTGAACTGTGGTTGCGTCCCATTGAGACAGTGGAGAGGGAAAAACTCCCACTGTCCCACATATTTATAATTGGGATTAAATGTTTATATACACTGGTCAGTTATGATTACCAAAATTATTTCTAATTGCTGCCTGCTAGAAAAATTACTTAGAGAATTTTAAATTACTTCAAATTTAGAAGTATACATATGCTTAGATTACTATGTTGTAGACAATTTGGTAAAGCCTCATTGCTCTCTTTTGTGACATCATAGAGATATGAAGAGAAATCAACCAAGATATCAGGAACAGAATTGTGGACCTCCACAAATCTGGTTCATTCTTGGGTACAGTTTCTACAATGGAAACACAATGGAAATTTATCCCCACCGTGCTATTTAGGAAGAGGATAGGTTCCCAGAGATGAACAGGTTTGAGCAGGAAATGTGTTATTAAAACAAAAGCAAAAGACTCTGTAAATATGCTGTCTACAGATGTTAGGAGAGTGACATTATCTACAGTAAAACAAGACATTTACCAACATAGGCTGAAAGGCCACTAGTGAGGAAGATGTCATTAGCCAAAAGCAATATAAAACGCAAAATTAGGCCGGGAATATACTTGCTTTTTAACCTCGCGTAACGTGACGTTGACACAAGCAGCAGGCTGCGTCTTGTGAACGTACTTGCTTGTGCACTCCACATTGTACCTCCACTAGGAGGCAGAGTACAGAACTCATTCCAGATAGAGTGCTGGTGTTTCCGGATTTGTAGGGAAAAAACAAAACAAACATGGTGACCATTTAAGAGATAAGCTTCTGGTTATTGTTGAGATCACGACAGAAAAAAAAGACGACGGCAGTTACGTAGATGGTATGTGAGACCCCTAAACCAGGCACGGCGTAACAATGGCGAGTATGTGTCTCTTTTTTTGCCAATGGGACAAATCGACGATGGTCAAGTAGCGCTCTATACTCGTAGCGCTCTATATTCCTCCTACTGGTTACTCGCATATTGCAGCGTGTGGACACGTTGCGTTAATTTCAGAGGACGTGCACAAACGACGCTTGAAACAAATGCAAGCTACAGAGGCAGCCATGATAAACGCGTACGCGTAATTAAAAGCAAGTATATTCCCAGCCTTACAGTTCACACATGCACACAGAGAAATAGACTTAATTTACTTAGATGTATCATGTGGTCTGGAGAAATAAACAAAAAAATAGTTTGACCTTATTGTCTATAGTTAAATTTGCTAGAATAATGTTGTGGGGATGTTTTGCTGCTCTTCAAAAAAATGACAACATCATGAAGAAAGGATAGAATATGGAAATATGGAAGCTACATCTCAAGACTTCAGGCTAGAATTTAAAGCTGCTATGGCAAATCTGCAAAACAAGCTAGCTTAAAACATTTTTTTCATGCCTCTTAAACACATTCTAACATAGTATAGCTATTAATATTTTGTGAAGATTAAAAAAGAAACGAAAAAAAAATTAAGTGGTTCTGTCGCATTTGTCTAAAAACCTCAGCCAATAACATGGCTCGGTCCAAAACCAACGTTTGGACCATCCGGTTGACTGTCTCACCAGACAAACGCACTTCTGCATTTTGCAACAGAACACTACTGGTATGAAAGGTTCTCCGCTCAATAATGTTAGAGAAGTAAAAACAGCCATATGCTACCAAAATTAAGGATTTATGTTAGTTGTTTGTATTTATATTGCGCTCTCCCATTTACTGTGGTAATGCACGTTCCCATATCAAGGGGGGCGTGGCCTAGGGATGATAGCCCCTGGGAGGGGTGAGAGTTCTGTGACTGTGTTTATGTTGAAAAGCTAGCTTGTCTGCAGATTCGATATAGCAGCTTTAGAGCTTGAGCACAAATATTTGTTTAAAGGGTTTGAAGCTCAGAGTCAATGTAATTTACTATTTCATTTTTATAATATAACAGGACCCTGGTCAAAAATCAAAGCAAAGTTCATTTTATATTTGAAAAACTATATCAATAAATTTACTCTTAAAATGCATTAGACTAGCTCTCATATTTATTCCTCTGGGTACTCCAACTTAGTCTATCAATCAGTATTGCACATGGCCTACTCTAAGGACTTACGCAAAATAGGCTAACAAGCTTGTGTTTCGAAAAATATCTACAGATTTTCTTATTTTACCGTAGACAAACAGTTTACTGTTTACAGACAGGCATCATGATTCCTGCCATGCATTTTCTTGATAGGGTGCTGCACATGCTGGCAAAAAGAAGCAAGACAGTGGAAAGATCAATTTTTGCTCCTCTTTTTAACAACACAGCCATTTTTCTGTGGTTGCCCTATTCCGAACCCTGCCTTCTTTCTCCGCAGGAAGCCCCTGGAGCATGATCCGGTTCTGCTTAGGGTTAAATACTTATGAGCCAATTTGAGGGAATGGGGCATATTTCCCTTATGTGTGTTTAGGAACCATTATGCTAATTTGCATGTAGCATGTATGCATTCATAACTAAAAATCACTCAACTCCAAAAACCGCATTTGTTCATGATCTAGTGACCTCTATGCTGAAATAAAATAACAACCATGGGCACTTAAACATTGGGTTGACTAATTAGAGATGGGAATCTCTGAAAGCCTCAGAATTTAATTTGATTACAGTCCATTGATTCAAGATCTGATTTACCACCAATGAATCTCAAGTTACGTCTTCTAAATACCATTTAACTAAACAAATGATCGCTTTGATGCACCTACAGATGCCTTATGATTTAACTAAGTGCCTTACATGTTTTCATTTGTATATAACCTTACAGTACAGTTTTCATCTGACGTATTGTAGTGTATAGAAGAATAGACAACTGTCTTTAAATATCCTAAGCATCAAAGTGGCCCACCTCAGAACTGTTATGAATCAATGATTGGTTTGTCTCACTCCTCATTTTCAACTGTAAGATGTTTGAGAGATTTCTTTATGTACAACCTTTTTCAAGTTACCTCATAGCAACTGAAAGTGGGTCAGTGGTAGAAGTGTTGGCCTGCGACTCCAAAATTGTGGGTTCAGTTCCTGCCTCCCCCTACTACATCCCGTTGTGTCCTTGGGCAAGACACTTCACCTACCTTGTCTACTGGTGTTGAGGGGCTTATGGCGCGAAATGGCAGCCTCGCTCCTGTCAGTCTGCCCCAGAGCAGCTGTGGCTACAATTGTAGCTTGCTTCTGCCAGTGTGTGAATGTGAGATATGTAATAGAGTTGTAAAGTGCTTTGAGGGTAAATAAATGCAAGCCATTATTATTAAAAGGATAAAGATCCGAGCTTTGACCCAGTCAAGGACTTTCCATATTTTTAGTTTTCAGCCAGGCCTTTCTGAATTTATGTGTATATCTGGACCATGGTCATGTTGCAGGGTCTATTTCTGCTTTAGCTTTGTTAGTTAGCAACTTAACTCAAGAGGTTATATATGGATTTTGATGAAATTTTCAGGAAGTGATTCCAGACATTATTCCATAAGTTTGGGTTTTTATCTAAGTTCTCCCTGGCAAACTTCCATGCGGCCTTTGTGTTTGTGATATAAAGCAAAGGTTTTCTCTTTGCACACCTACTTTGGAAGTTAAACTTGTTCAGTCTCTGTTTGATTGCACTGGTATGCACTCTTACATCAAAAGTAGTGGGTTTCATGATATCAATTTATACTTTCTTTTTACCGTCTTGCGGTCTACCCAACCAGGGTGAACCTGTTTGGATGGAAAAATTACTACCACTCACTTTTACCTAAAAGGCTGGTTAACTCATATAAAGTGTTTGGAGTCATGTAAACCCAACTTTCCACCGGACGCGTAAGCGGAACGTGACATCTGCGAAGCGCAATACGCACCTGATAGCTGCTGTTACAGTCAATGGGTCTGTTTCCACAGGGCGCAAAGCGGATGCGTCCCAGAAGCGCTGTGTCGTGGCCCTCTCCTAAATATACGTAGTGGGTTTATTTTTTACACACTGCAGTTCTAAAACGTGTCTGGCTTAGTAGTTTAGATCGGGCCATACTGGAAATAAGACACGGGAGCAGTGTAAAGCATCCGGAAATTTCAAGATAAAAGACATGCAGATTTCCGATTGCTATACAAAAAAGCAAAACAAAACATTATTACCTGTGACACCAGGGTTGAACTCAGTTAGTCTGTGGGTCTAATTTGTTGGTTTTCATCCTGGACGATGAGAATTTAATCTTTAAAGTGGTGAATCACCCAATTTGGATGGTACCAGTGATAATTTTTACAAGGACAACATAAAAAAGAGAAGGTATGGACAGAAATATCTGCAGTCTTTGGGAGTGGATGGCGAGTTTATGATTCCTGTTCACAGGGAATTACATTTTGTGATTGTATTTTTTTTTTTTATAAAAAAGCAGCAAGAGATACATTCCAGCAGTTTGTTGTTATATTGATGCAGTACAGTACCTGAAGCTTTAAAAAAATATATTCCGTTTTGTGGTCACAACTTGGAACATTGCCACAAGGCTTATTTAAAGAATGTGACGTGAGCCTTTCTTTAAACTGGTAAGAAAAACTGGACAGGAATACATAGCGTTGTATACATTTGAATCGAATATATCAAGAACCTTTAGGAATACATTTTGTAAACACATATTTGGTCTAGCTTATTCTTTATCATTAATCAGACATTGTGTGCTGATAGTAATATCATTTTTTGTCCTCTCTGTCACTCCTTAACATTGTTTCACTGGCAAGCTCTATATAGGAGGATCTTTTGTGACGTCAATGTTTATGTTTTCTCGCAAGGCATCATGGTACTGTGTGGCAGGAAGCAGCGTATTTTACCTGTAATTTTATTGTTTTGCCTCTTTTGAGGACGATTTAGCAAAGCTGATGGTTCAGTCTTGCTGTGTGGTTATATATATATATATATATATATATATATATATATATATATATATATATATATATATATATATATATATATATATATATATATATATATATATATATATATATATATATATATATATATATATCTATATATCAGCAGTGCTTTGATACCTGCAAGCTTCACTGGTACATGCAGCAGTTGCTAGTCCTATCCTGACAGCTGCTTCTGCTTTGAACATTAAAGCCGCTACATGACTGCATGTTTCTCTGAGACTGAATTTAATGGGGGGGTATTATGCAAAATGGACTTTCTGAAGCTTGATATCCTGACAACCTGTCTTTCCCTCATTAAAAACATACCTGAAGTGTTGCTCTGACCCATTCACTCATGTTAAAGTAATCTTTGAGTCTCTGCCGGTCTCTGCTGGTAGTTCTCGGGGTTGCTGAAACGCCTGCTCCCACCTATCTCCGCCTTTTCCACCCATCTCCTCCTCCGACCTGACGTACTCAGCCAAGAGCCCCTGCAGAGCTCCGCCACCTCACACAACTCTGGCTGCGTCCCAGGTGAAGTGATTATAACACACCAGCTGCAGCTGCTCGACTTTTGTGGGATTTTTTTTCCGACTCCGTGCATGCTGCGATGATGCACGGTATGTGACGAACTGAAGGGAGAGTGTCAGAAAGAGTAGGAGGGTCTTAGGGAGGCACAGGTGAAAATCAAGGCGTCCAATACGGAAGTAAATTTCTTTAAGGTAGATTTGGATATATGACGGTCCTTTAAAAGACTTAAGGTGACAATTTTATTGGAGTGTGCTTTAGAAGGGTAATATGTGCCTGGAAGAAGCCTAATACCCCCCCTTTAAAAGAAAAACGGTGTAAGCGGTGATATTCTGTTTTTCACCAGAGACCAGACTCCATTAAATTATTATCATGTTACTGTTCTACTAAAATTGTACAACAGCGACTTCATTTCCAAAAATAAATAAGGACACTGATCAATGAAGA
>OY747702.1:29146179-29248679 GCA_963556495.2 Valencia hispanica | reverse complement strand
ATGGATATGCAACCTAAGAAGACCAGAGACTCAGTTGACCTGAGTGAACTCTGTAACACACAGTTGATATGTTTGCTCACAAAATATGTCCAACGACTCTGTTCTCCGAGCTGGCCACAAACACCACAGTGTTACAGGCTCTTACTTCAGGGCTGGAAGTTTTGTATTTGTCTATCATAACATCTGCAATGAAATGAAATAAAAAGATAAAATAGCATTATTTTAATGTCCTATAACTTTCACAGAGGATCTCACAGGCGTCAGTATATGAGTGTTAAAGTTTCTTGGCTGATTTGGAATCTCAGATGTTTTAAAGCTCTGAGCTGCCAATACTGATTTTAGGATTGTCCAATTTCTTTTTAACAACTTAAATATAAAAGTTATGTAACTTAAATGTAAAAGTTATATAAAAGTTATAACATATATTTTCCAAGTTACTGCATTCATCATGATTAATTATTAATAATGTTTAAAATTAAAATTGACTAGCAGAGGTTGAAAGTTTTAAAGGAAAAACTAGTGCAAATTGGCTGTAATGTGTTCACCTTTTCCGTGATCTGCTGGCAGTATTGCTCTCTCTTGCTCTTTTACAGCTTAAATGAACTGCAGACAAGTTGGTTTCCTTTCAAAAGTGTTCTTCTTCTGGCTTTTTCAGACTATATTTTCAAAGACCTCGCTGATACAAAAATGTTTTATTTTTTTGTCAGTAACTTTGCAACTTTGAGCTTTGTATCTTCACTCATCCGGGGGAAAAAATCCAGCTTCTAACCCCCCCATGATAATGCTAATCAAGCTGAAGCTGTACAGTAGACATGGTTGTATGTATAAATGCATGATCAGATATTAAACTGGATCTGCCAGACTTGCCTAGCGGGAACTGTGCCTGTGGGTATGTCCATCTTAGACTTCAAGCAAGGAAGAAAACAAAAGGAAGAAAGGAAATGTTAGAAGGGGTCTCTCATTGCTGAGACTATACATCGGCAAAGAGAGGAGTGTACCTGAACTATCATTAGGAAAATAAGACCGTTTTTGGTTAAAGTGTAACTCCTTCCCTATCAGAGTTAAAACTCCATCCACATTTCCTGTTTGAAAAATGCCTCAAAATGCAGCGTTGCCTGGCGGACCAGCGAGGGGGAGGGCTGGGCGTTGTCTGCGCTGTGATTGACATGTTGACAGCAGTACTGCTGCAGCTGCTGCACCTATGTTTGGCACACAGACAGCCAAGCTCCATAGCCTCAGAGGGAGGCAATTTTGAAGTTTAGGATTTCTCTCCACCTCTTTCACCAGAGGAAAGAGGAAAGGGAGAAAGGTTCTGTGGAGGAGGCGAGCGGCCCTGAACTGTATCGTGTCGAACCGATGGCTAGTGAGTTACCGGGGCAACAGGTGACGAGTCTGCAGCGGCATCGTGGCATATAATGGGGACAATCTCTGAGTGGTACATTGTTGTTAGCCATAGCTAAGGCTAAATTTAGATTATCTCAAGTAATACCGTGTGACTCTGGCTCAACAGGTGCACCTGCGGCCACTGTACCTCATTGTCTGCAACAGAAAATGTATGTTGCAAAGAGGTTCCCAAGATATAAATCAAAGTGCACTAAAAAAATAACTTTAAGCCCTGCTTTCATTATCCATTTACTGATATCAGTTAATTAATTTGTCAAAGGCAATGTGCAGATGTCAGCAGGAAAGGCTATGCTAAAGAATCTAACTAAATGCTAAGCTAACAAATCACTAACCTGGTAAACACTCGCTGGAGGTGTGGCCTAGACTGGGCTTGTTTTATACTCCACAGCGGCAGGAAGGCTGACATCAGAAACCCAAGCTGAGCCAGTAGCGATGCCCAATTCAAATTCGAGTGCAGTGTAATGTTTTAACCTGAAGAGGGCACTCCACTAACGGGTTTTGGTAAAAAAAATAATACTTTTACTAAAATGTACTAAATTACAAAAAATAATGACCAGACCTGTAGAAAGCACTATTAGAGACTCATGTGTACAATTTATCAGCACAAAAAGTTGATTTGGGGGTGAGTTGCACTTTAATGTTTGTTTTCTGTTGTCAGGGCGACAGCCAGTGGAGTTGGCTTGTGTCCGGTGCTTGCTGCTTTGACCTGGGTCTTTTGAAGCTGACGAGCACACACAAAAAATTTTCCTTGGTGCTTGGATAGTTCACTTTCACACACCCACGCAGGCTCGAGGACATCAAAGACAAACAAAATTTGCACATGCCTAGTTCGGTTGAAGGGTGGGGGGTGTCAGGCTGTGGAAGTTTTGGAATTTAAGTTGATTTGGATGTGGTCCATTTTGTTTTGTATCCTACAACCTACATCATATCTTTTGAAGAGATCTCAATGGATTTAGTGTTTTGATAAAAGATTTAAAGAGAATTTGTTCCAAGAAAACTGATAAAGATTTTGAGCTAGAAGCAAGTAAATTCAGGAAAGCATCACTATATCACAAATGCATGCAGAATTAAGATATTTAATATAGCAGGGTCAAATATACTCATCTCTGTACTTCCTCATCTTAAACCGTTAACAAAACGAAAAGAGCGTCCTAACACACTCAGGCAAAAATGAATAAGTAAAACAAAAAGTGACACAGGCACATTATTCATGTGAACTTCATGCTGTTACCTCAGTAAGTGAAGGGGTGGATGAGTGGCCCAGCTCTCTGCCTCTCTCTGCTCCAGCTGATTTGAAGTGAATGAGCCTCTCGTTCTGTAAGCGGTGTAAATATTTCAGCAGTTCATACGCCTGCGCCAAGCCCAGCCACAGTGCCATGTCACTGACCATTAGTGCTGACCTGCTGGTTCTGGTCCTCTGTCCTGTTCCGCTTTTGTTTCTTACAACTTTATTTTCCTTGCTATTATTCTTTCCCCCTTCGTTCTTATATTACATATGATTGATGAAATCCAGGGTTTCCATGCAGTCTTAAACAGTTTTAGAATTATAACATTTGATTTCAGTATTTTCCAGGTCTGGAAAATAAAAATTAAAGTTTTTAAATTCAGATTTCCCTGTCCTTTTGTCTAAGAGTTCCTACCTTCCTTGCATATTGTCCTTTTTTTCCCTTTCTTTCCCTCCTTGGGTTTTTGCTTTCTTTTGTCCATCCATCATTGTGTCTTATCCACCATATTTCTGTCTATCCTTCCTACAATGCTTCCTACCTCTCCATTCTTTACTTGTTTCCTTTCTTGTTTCATACTTTGCACCCATCTGTCTTTTCTTTCTTTCTTTCTTTCTTTCTTTCTTTCTTTCTTTCTTTCTTTCTTTCTTTCTTTCTTTCTTTCTTTCTTTCTTTCTTTCTTTCTTTCTTTCTTTCTTTCTTTCTTTCGTTCTGATGTTCTTTCTGATGTTCTTTCTGATGTTCTTTCTGATGTTCTTCCTTGATTTCCTTCCATATGTGCTACCTCACTTTATGTTCTGTCATTTTCCCTTTTTTCATTTAAGTCTGTTCTTCTTTCCTTTCCTGCCCCACCTCCCTTACTTCTGTCTCTTTGTCCAGCTTCTGTTTTTTAGATACTATATTTAAAACTTGCCTGCTGTAGAAATAACTGCCATAAAGTCTGAGTGAACCATAGTATTTTATATTTTTAATGAATGTAAATGACAGAAAAATCTGGAAGATTGAGTCTGAAAGATATGGGAATTTATACATCACAAATGTGCAGGGACCCTTGAAAACAATTCCCACTGTCAATCTGATTGAAAGAAAAAATTTAAGGAGCTTTCACACAACACTTTGTCTGCTTTGGTTCAGACAACCTCAGGTGTGTTTACCTGTTTTATTTGATAAGGTGTGAAAACTGTCAGTTTGATTGTGGCGCTGACTAATAACCGTCCTCTGGCTCTGAAATCTGTCTGTCAACTCAGTGATCCGTGTTGGCAATGATGTAAAACACACATGATAACTTGTGTTTGCTTACCTTTAACACCCTGCTTCCACACTAAATTAGAACATAAAAAGCATCGCTAAAAGCAGTTCTCTGTTAACTTGAGCCAAAGGTTTCACATATTTCAGGAAAAGAAGCTCCTAATGTGCATAGCGTTCAGTTGTATGTTTCATCTTTAAAATATTTACATTGAATCTTCTTTAAACATTTTCTTGTGAGAGGGGTTATTTGAGAGCAGAGCCTCCAGAGCAGATGGCAGAAGTTGCATTACATGAAGGGGGAAATGTAAAGGCTCACTCAGTTTTCCTTACTCAGTCTGGCGTTTCTGATCACAAGTCAGAAGGTGGTTTCTCAGTGTGAGAAAGAACTTGACATGACTTGTGAAAATTTTTTTATACTGCGCTAGTTTCTGTCTTTTATACACAGAAGCATGAATGCTTATGCACTCCCACATAATACAGAAGGTGGATCAATCAAAAGAACAACCAGCCCAGTCTGTCAACTCATGCACAGTCTGAGTCTGATCGATCTGGAGGCAGATCTTATTGGTGTTCTCTCTGTCTGGGCTGGAATACAAACACACATACTGCATTCAAACACATTCAAGCATAGATACAAATACTTCTCATACACAGATTTTAATCTCAGGCTGCATTTACAAAAATGTACCAGCAATCCTTTTAGTTTGCTGCCTTTTTGATAAATATTGTTACCCTAAATATGTTTGTCATCTTATTGTTGAGGAGTCAATAGGTAAATATGCGTATTAACTGTTATGGGTCAAGAATGCAACCGTAAGGCAATGCAAGGCAAGACAATTTTATTTGTATAGCACACTTTCAACAGCAGGGTAATTCAAGGTGCTTTACATGATTTGGTGATTTAAAAAAAAACACATAAAGGGGTCACAAGCCAGGGGATTTCTTGTGTCGTTACCAAGTCCAGAAAAATGCAGAGAGTTGTGTCAGGAAGAGTATCTGACAGTAAGACAAAGCTAAATCAAATTTATGAATCACAAACATGAACTCTATACCGGAGCGGTTGAGGCCCGGGTTAACAACGACCACCACCGCTGCTGTAGAACCACAGGGTGCCGGTTTAAATTGGACTACTGTTGGTCGATTGAGGAGAGGATGAAGGCGTATTGTTAGGCTGAGAGAGAAGAGGAAATTCATGAGTTTGGAACTGAGACTAGGGATTTTGAATTTTGGACTATGACGGATAAAGCAAGGGAGCTGATAGACATGATGCAGAGAAGGAAGGTGGGTATGTGTTCAGGAGACCAGGTGGAAATAATAGGATTTATCTTGAAGGGGGAGTTTGTTAGGAAACTTCTGGAAGTGAAAAGAGTGTCCGATAGGCTGATGAGTCAGAAGCTTGAAATTTAAGGAATTATGATCAAAGTTGTTAGTGGTTATGCCCCACAGGTAGGATGTGAGTTAGAAGAGAAGCAGAAATTCTGGAGTGAACTAGATGATTTGATGCAGTGTTTCCCCAGAGTTAAGAGGATGGTGATTGGTGGATACTTTAACAGACATGTTGGTTGTAAAAGCATGGCTGTTGTAAATACTTCCTTCCAGAAGAGGCAGGAACATAGGGTGACTTATAAGAGTGGAGGTACTCAGCACTAATTCTTATGTGGACGTTGTGATCAAAAGGAGATTAGTGACTGCAAGGTAGTGGTGGGCGAGAGCGTAGCTAGTAAGTATTGGATGGTGGTCTGTAGGATGAGGTTCTTTGTCGAAGTCTGCACTCTGCTTTTTTTACTTGTCACATCAAGTGCTTTAGTTTAAAATGATGTTGTTACAATTACAATTGCTTTTCTAAGCATATTGCTAATTTTAAGGATCTTGATGACACAAATAAACTGTGTGTAATTTTAGCTGGTAAACACTGCATCAATGAGTGTGCCAAAGCCTACCATCTCATCCTTAATAGAAGGTTGTCTTTTATGAGTTCTCATTTATAAAAACAATTGTTAGTGTTTTGTTTCTAGAGTATATGTGCATATATATTGTGTATGTATATGTGTCTATTGAGGTAATTAGGTATGTATGTATGTATGTATGTATGTATGTATGTATGTATGTATGTATGTATGTATGTATGTATGTATGTATGTATGTATGTATGTATGTATGTATGTATGTATGTATGTATGTATGTATGTATGTATGTATGTATGTATGTATGTATGTATGTATGTATGTATGTATGTATGTATGTATGTATGTATGTATGTATGTATGTATGTATGTATGTATGTATGTATGTATGTATGTATGTATGTATGTATGTATGTATGTATGTATGTATGTATGTATGTATGTATGTATGTATGTATGTATGTATGTATGTATGTATGTATGTATGTATGTATGTATGTATGTATGTATGTATGTGTTGATATTTATATTTTAATGTTCTTTTTAGTTGGTGTCTCATAACTCTCATTAGAGTGGTCCCCAACACTTTTAACTTTGTTAAGGAGAGGCATACTTTGTTTCTTGTTTTCTTCTGATGAATGTATATCTTTTGTATAATTTTTAAAGTGTGTTGTGGAGTGACACCGATATAAACTTTATTAAAAAAATAAAAAATAAATAATAATAATAAATAAAAAGTTTGCAAACTTTACTGTGGAACTGGAGGATCCTGCTTATCGGTCAAGCAGGTTGTCGCTGTCTCCATGTGTCCTGATGCTGGCTAAACCAGTGTCTCCAATAATGCTGGCCACACGCGTGTCAAATGTGGTCAGGTCTGTGGTGATCTGTGCACCCCAGTAGAAAATCTGGTCCAGCTGTGTGCTGAGGGACTTTTTATTATATTCAGTTTGACATCGAACCATTTTTTCCTTTATTTCCAACAGGAATCTCTCCACTGTTGCGACCGCATTTACTGCCTCTGTCATTTTCTTCCAGGCTGTAGCCTATTCTTTTTTTTATTGGTTACCCCTGAGCTGATAGAACCAAACAGCAATGTTCAAGACAAATTTAACTGATTTAATTAGTTCAAAAAAGTTAAGTATTTCCACAGAAGTGAATAACAACAAATTAAACGATTCTTTGCCACATTTGTTATGTCTGCAGCAGGAATATAACTGGTACGTGCTGGAGGGGGGGAGACGTGAAGCAGAGGAACCGCTGACAACAGAGGGCAAAAACAATTGGGGTTAAAATGAATTGGCGTTAACTATGACAATTTTCAAAAAGTTTGTTCATCATGACTCGTTTTTTTTTACCCCACTTATATTTCACCTCGATCTCTTTGTCACTGAAATTCTTTTTTTTGCTCTCTTGACCATTATTCTCGAGAAGAACGCAAGGATTTAATTCATGTGTTAGAGGATGCGGTGTGGCCAAAAATGGTTAACTGAGGGCGGTTCTGTATGCAAAGGACTGTGAATGGGCACAAGCACCTAGGTCTGCACATGTGGGATTTATCAACAGTTGATTGCGGAGGAACATGCGGACGATTGGCCACCACACATTTGATAAATCTTGATTTTGACTGTTCGTGTGAACATCCTAAATTTCTTATAGGACAGTTTCTACCAACGGTTGATAAATGAGGGCCCTGGAGCATATACAAAAAAAGAAGTTAGCTAAAAACAAGTAGGACACTGAGAGGATTGAGGAGTGTAGACAGGAGTTCAGGGAGATGCAGCGTATGGTGAAGGACCTAAAAAAATTCACCATGTGTTTATCTTTAGTCAGATTGATTACTGCAACAGCATCCTCACTGGCTTCCTGTTGCTCAGTAGGGATGGGTATCGTTAAGGATTTATTGATACTCCTACTCTTAACGTTAATCCTTATCGATCTTGTACTTTATCGGTATCCTTATCGGTACTTTGTTTTTTGAAAGACTAAAACAAAATGGGAAAAACACAAATAATGAACTGCAGTTTCAGAAAAAAAATGTAACTTAGATAAGAAGGAAGCTGTTGTTCAAAAACATCCAGCATTTATTAATTGTAACAATAAAATAGCAGGTTAACTATAGTTTAAGAAAAAAAAAATTTAAACTTAGATAAGAAGGAAGCTGTTGTTCAAAATATCCAGCATTTATTAATTGTAAGAATGAAATGGCAAACTTATGTCCATGCTTCACGTGTTTGCTTTGCACACAAACATACATACCTGTTGTATCTGATTGAGGGGTTGTTGTTGCTGCAGCACTCAGACGGTCAAACACAGTGCATCTTTCGGTTTGTAGTTGGTGTATTTTGGCAAGGTGTTTGTGTTCCTGCCTTTGCAAGCAAAGCTTTTATTATATATGTGACAGCGTGCATTGTCTGCATCTATTTTCGTTCGCTCTGCCATTGTATCTGTAAGGTGAACACACACGTGAGTGCACAGCAGTCGCCACTCCGTCCTCGCAGCCTGTGTGCTTGTTAAGGAGGAGTGGGCTGCAATACAGTGTTTGGCTTGTGTTTATATCTCCCGCAAAACATGAATACGACCTTAAATTTACCGTTAAGAGGACGGATAAGGCTGAAGCTTATCGGTCCGGGTGGACCGTCAGAATCAGCCCCGGGGCCAATTTAATACCGGGTTTCGGTACCCATACCTATTGCTCAGAGAATAAACTTCAAAATAGTTTTACTACTTTATAAATTGGTGAATGGCTTTGCACCAACTTATGTGGAAGACTTGTTGCCACTATATCCACCCCCCAGACCACTCAGGTCTTCCAACTGTAGTCTACCAATCATCTCTAGAATAAGAACCAAACATGGAGAAGCAGCTTTCAGTTTATATGTGCCTTTTATCTGGAACAATCCCTCAGACCACTGCAAAGCTGCTGAAACACTGAGTTCCTTTAAATCAAAGCTAAAAACCTGTACAAAATATGTTTAGAGCTGCCTTTGAGTAACTGATTGATAATAGTTTGTCTCTAATGTTGTGTTTTAAGTTTTTATTGCTGACTTTGTTTTATTTTATCCCCTTATGATGTAAAGCACCATGAATTGACTTGTTATTGAAAGTTTGCTATACAAACAAAGTTGCCTTGCCTTATTATGATGACATACCTGTGGAGGTATGGAAATGCCTAGGAGAGGTGGCGGTAGAGTTTTTGACTAGGTTCTTTAACAAGATCTTGAAGAGTGAGACGATGCCTGAGGAATGGAGGAAAAGTGTTCCAGTGGAATAAAGCTAATGAGTCCTACAATTAAGCTGTGGGAAAGAGTGGTGGAAGCTAGGCTTCAGTCAGTAGTGAGCATTTGTGAGGAGCAGTACGGCTTCATGCCAAAAAAAAGGGTACTACAGATGCAATTTTTGCTTTAAGGATGCTGATGGAGAAGTACACAGAAGGTCAGAGGAAGATGCGTATGACAGGGTGCCAGGAAAAGAGCTGAAGTATTGCATGAGGCGGTCTGGAGTGGCAGAGAAATATGTTAGTGGTGTAAGACATGTATGAGAGCTCTGAGACAGCAGTGAGGTGTGCTGTAGGAGTGACAGAGGAGTTCAGGGTGGAGGTGGGACTGCATCAAGGATCGTCTCTAAGCCCCTTCTTGTTTGCTTTGCTAATGGAAAGACTGACAGATGAGGTTAGACAAGAGTCTCCATGGACTATGATGTTTGCAGATGACATTGTGATCTGTGGTAAGAACAGGGTGCAGATAGTCAAAAAGCTAGAGAGGTGGAGGTATGCACTGGAAAAGAAAGTAATGAAGATTAGTTGCAGCAAGAAAGAATACATGAGTGTAAATAAGAGACAAGTGGAATGATGAAGTTACAGGGAGTATAAATAAAAAAGGTAGAGGACTTTAAGTACTTAGGGTCAACTGTCCAGAGCCACGGAGTGTGTGGAAAAGAGGTAAAGAAGCGTGTGCAAAAGTGTCAGGTATAATGTTTGATAAAAGGGTTTCAGCAAGAATAAAAGGAAATGTGTACACGCAGTGGCGGCTGGTGAAAAATATTCTTGGTGGGGTTGTGCCCCAGCCGCTTTTTCTCCAAAAATGATATATTTTGATATATGATACTTTGTTACAAATTTAAACAGACAGTTAACTTAGAATATGTGATTATTGTTAAAATAAAAAAAATAAAAAACACTTGGGAAACACTGGGGGGGCGGCACCCTATCGCCCTCTATTGGCCAGCCGCCACTGTGTACACGACAGTATTGAGTCCAGCAATGTTGTATGGTTTAGAGACAGTACAGATGAGGAAAAGACAGGAAGCAGACCTGGAGGCCAGACTAAGATGGTTTGGACATGTTCAGAGGAGAAACGGCAATTATATCAGAAGAAGGATGCTGAGGTTTGAGCCACCAGGCAGGAGGTAGAGAGGAAGACCAAAAAGGAGATTTATGGATTTGGTAAATTGTAAATGGCCTGCATTTGTATAGCGCTTTTTCAGTCAGAGGACCACAAAGCGTTTTGCACTACATTCAGTCATTCACCCATTCATGTACACATTCACACGCTGGTGGTGAAAGAGGACATGAAGTAAGTTACTGTAAGGGCAGAGGATGCAGAGAATAGGACTAAATGGAGACAGATGATTCACTGTGGTAACCCGTTAAGGGAAAAGCCGAAAGAGAAGAAAAATAACTGTTATGGATCAAGCCAATAGCTGCCACCCAGTAATGACGAAATGGGATCGTTTAATCTCTGTGTTCCTTATTTTTTGGGGGGTTGGTAAATTACTATCTGGATTGTCCAAAATAGATTTCTTAATCTTTCGAAATGTTGAATAGAAATCTAAAGTAATCCGTGACAGCGGTTTGAAAGGAGCTATAATTCAGCTAGAAGATGATTATATTCCAAATATTAATCTATTAATGAGCTCACTTCATATTTTAATTTATTTTTGAGCAACGTTCTCTTCAACTTGTGTTGGAGAAATGTTTTCTTGCATATTTGTCACATGACAACCACAATGTGATGAACCAATAAAATGCCGTGCATAATTGTGAAGTGAAAGAAAAATGATACACTGTTCTTTTCCATGGTCTTCATGAAACTTTAACTTCACCAGACAGGTTGGGGATAAAGTTCTTGAAAAGCTTAAAATGGAGTAAGCTTTTAAGACATCTCCCATGTACCAAACCCAGCAAGACATGACCCTCAACCTATTCTGACCATGCAAGTGGAGCTTTAATCAGAGAAGCAGCCAAGAGGTTCATGGTTGCTCTAAAAAAGCTGCAGAGATCTTGAGTTGGTGCATGGATCCACAGCTCTGGTAGAATAATCTGTTGAAAGGACAAGTGTTAAGGTTCGTAGTGTACTGAACAAATCTTGTAAAAAGTTTTGTTTGCAGTTTTCTGTACTACATGTGGAGGACACAGCAATAATATGGAAGAGGGTGCTATGTTTAAATGAGATCAGAATTACGCTTTTTTGGCTATGTACAAACCACTATGTGAGGAGGAAAACTTACACCCCAAATAACCATGATCTGCCCATTTTCTATACCCACTTATTTGCCATATGAAACATATCTTGTATAAGATGGTATTTTCCGTGTTTTTTATGAGATTTTGTTCAATTTTAGCACTTTTGAATTTGTTTTAATTCACAATTATTTTTGAATGGCCCTTGATGGTAATGGTAAAGCAAAGTCCACCTCTTATCTGTCCTAGGTAAATAAGGCTAAATTATTGATACACTAGTGCATTATTCTGAAGGGACAATTAGATGTAGTGTGTGTGTGTGTGTGTGTGTATGTGTGTGTGATTGAAAATAGATTAATATGGATAAGGAGAGGTTAAAATGGATAAGGGGCAAAGTTATAGTAAGGCCTTTATGCTCCACAAATATCTCTCCCAGCAGTCCCAGCCCAGTGTTTCTACACTTGCTTTCCCATTATTAATTTCTCTGTATTTGACCATTTTTTCCTTCCTTCTTATTGTAGTCCATCATCATATTTTGTTCTGACTTAGCTTATTACTTACCTACCAAATGTTTCTCTGTCGTACCTGCATTTTACTTCCCCGTGCCGCACCCGATAGCCTTTCCTTCTCCCTGTTGCTATGACATTAGCTTGATGTTTCAGTGTCAGACTGGTCTTACAAAATGAGGCTAAAGAGATTAGTCTTGTTCATGTAATTTAATTACCTCTTTCCCCTATAAAAGCAACCCCAACCAAAAGGCTCTCATGCCTTGTTCCCCTTTTTATAACACCTTGCTTCCCCAATCTTGAGTCCTTCATCCCGTTTTTTTCTTTTGTCTGTTTCCCGTTTTCTGTTTCTGCTGTCACTTTAATGGGCCATCCTTCTTCTTTGTCTTCTGCATCCGCCCACCCCCAAGCCCCCCAAGCCCTACCCTTAGAGTATATATATGTTTGTTTGTTTGTTTGTTTTTTGGAGGGGGGGGCATGGTGGGCTCATTGATCCTGTTTACAACTACTACAGTACTACAACTGATCCTTTCTTTCTTGGTGCTGTACCTTTTTAGCCAACGTGATAGTTAATTTTACTCAAGCAGGTTGAATTTCAAACCTTGCATACTTGTGTGTTTGTCTCTGTGTTTTGGCCTAGGCTTGACCTTGATTACAACAGTGATGGTGAGGTTCCTCATTAGCACTGGACTGGAGGAAACAGAGTAATGAGGGAGCAGGTTGTCTTTGAGCACACAAATTTGCTCTCTCTTTTTCTCTCTCTCTCAGACACACGCACGAACGCACACACACGCACGAACACACACAAATGCCAACACAACGCTTTGTGTTACTGCTAGCATGCACCTGCTGACACCTGCGCTTATGCAAGCTCTCACATAAGCTTCCTGCTCACTCACTCATACACAAACACACTTTCTTAGTTCTTCTCAGTCTCATGCCCCCCCACTCAGTTGTCTCGCCTCACCTTCTGTTTAGTGTTTTTTTCTCTCCCACACACATTCTGCCTCTTCCCCTCAACTTCTTCTCCCTGTTCTTCCTACTAGACAGACCTTGCAAACCTAACTGCCCTGATCAGGTATACCTGCAGCAACATGGTTGCCCTCTGCTGGTAGACTATTTAAAGAGCTTACCTGTAAAGAGTGATTTACTATGTTTAATTTTGATTATTGTTGAAATATATTTTTAGGTCAGCTTAAGCCACTTGTGCAACAACACCTTATTGTGTTTGAACTTTGTGAAACTGTCCTGTTTTTGCTTAAGGTGTCCATGAGAGTATCAAAAAGGACATGCCTAGCTTTTTGACAATTTAAGAAACCTGCACCCAGAAACAGGAAGAAAAAAATTAATAGGCGACTGTTTTACACCAATATGCTCTATTACGATCCTTAGAACTATTGAATGGGCTGGATGGTGGCGCAGGTGGTAACACTGTAGCCTTGCAGCAGGAAAGTCTTTGGTTTGAATCATGGCCTGGTGTCCTTCCGGAACTGAGTTTGCATGTTCTCCCTCTGCCTTTTTGGGTTCTTTCCAGGTAGTCCAGTTTCCTCCCATAGTTCTAAAATATTATTTTGGGCTTTCTAAATCGTGCTTTGTTGTGAGTGTGTGCATGCATGGTTGCTTGTCTTGTGTTTCACTGTTTTTTTTTGTTTTTTGTTTTTTACACGTGTCCTGTCTGTCAGTGTGGAGCTCAGAATTGGTGTCTGTGTACCAAGTAGAAGCTCCACAGATTTACTATAACAAGTGGCGCTCTACAGCTTTTGCTATAGTACTCAGCTTGAT
The DNA here is from genome assembly GCA_963556495.2 of Valencia hispanica. Taxonomy (NCBI): domain Eukaryota; kingdom Metazoa; phylum Chordata; class Actinopteri; order Cyprinodontiformes; family Valenciidae; genus Valencia; species Valencia hispanica. The sequence continues at coordinate 29,235,153 of OY747702.1, read as the reverse complement.
ATAGATGTGTAAAAAATCTTTATTAGAAATGAGTGTGTTTTTTTTTTTTATGGGCCTGGGACACGGAGATGGAAAATAAAGGGGAAGAACGAAAGTTGGCTAAGAGAGGTGGAGAGGGTGAGCTGAAGATACAAGAAATGAAGGGGAACAAAGAAAACACAAAAAAACATCTCAGTCTTCCTCCACACCAGCAGGATGGCAGGGAGAGGGAAAAAAAACGACAAAACAAATCAAACAATGCAAACTGAGAACTACACAAGCACAACCCACAAATAGTCTACAGTAACAGTGTCACTGAAAAGCTCATGGTACCGAATATTACAAGATTTAGTAATGGTAATGGTAACCTAAGCCCAAGAATGTATCTGTAAACACTGGAATCCCCACATGTGTATGACCATGCTGGTGCATATTAGGTTTCTCCATACGAGTGTTCAATAGCTGGTGTGAGGAGCCATCAATCCGCCTCACAGGAATCGACGCAGAGACAAAGGAGATCTGAGCCGTAGAAACCCAAAGGACCCCCAGAGCACAGGAGCCCCAGGCGGATCAACAAAGGGCTGACCCAACACCCGAGAGAGAAGTAGAGGAGATTCCTTGGGGAACATCCAGGAGTCACAATGCAGGGACCCGGGGGGCCGCAGTGACAAGCCCACAGGCTTCGCGGCAAACGGCTATGTCATGGCGGTTCCAGCCAGGCGCGGCAGCCAATTGATGCCCCGGTCCACCGAGGCCTGGCAGGCACCAGGGATGAATCGGCATGCCACCCGAGCACCAAGCCCCGGACACATAGACCCACCAACGCACCGCCGGGTAGAGGCATCAGTCACCGGCAGGGAGTGACAGAGGGGCCTGGGATGCGCCAGGCCAGAAGGCAGCCCAAGACCAAACCTAACAGATACACAGGAACACACAGACACACTCATGCGTTCCCTCCCTCTTACACACATACATTCTCATCTGCACTCCAAGACACACAGAAAAAGACTAGGGTTGGGAGATGTCCCCCAAATTGGCAGTTGACGATGTTCACAGTAAAGCATTGCGATGGACGATGCTATCGTCGGGGGGGGGTACTTTATTTTATTTTATTTTTTATTTTTTTACTATATCTCCTTAAATAGGCCTAAAAAACTTTTTACTTAAAAAGTAGGAAAACTACTTTCGTTATTTTTGTAATACATTATAAGTTGTAATTCGTTGTACATTTCAAGTTGTAATACACTTCACGCAGCTGCGTGAATAAGAGTAAATGAAGTGGCGACTTCAATGGGACACACTGTACTCACTCGGCCTTTTCAACATGTGGCACTCGGTTGCACGTAAGGGGAAAAAAAGAGACTGATGAACCGAGCTGTAAAGCACAACTTATTTTCGTGGTGGACCAGTCACTGCTGCCAAGAAGTAAAAAAAAGAAATTAAACTTGACGTCCGGATTTTGTTCTCAGTCACCCATAAGGAAGGTGGTCTTTGTATCAGGATCCACCTACTACTCCAGGTTGTTCTCCTCCCAGGTAACAACCTTACAATAAGTTATTTTCCCTGAGCAGCTCCACGACGCGCTCCTCCTCTCTGTCGGCTGACAGATGAAGAGCTGATCTACTTTGACGCTCTCACGTCTCAGTCTCCACCCTCGGTATGCTACGCCCCCCTTCAGCCAACAACAGTTGGAAAACAAAAGGCAGCCACCAATATCCACGCACCCTTGACTTATAGTGTGCATAGCGCAAGTTGTGCAGCGAGCCTTGCTCGCTTCTCAAAACAGAGGTGAAACGGTACTCCCCCTACCTTCTAGGATGGAGACGAGCAGACGGCCAAAGCCAACACAGTGGCGAAGCAGCCCACCAGCCCAGGCCCCGACCAGACCGCCTGTTCCTCCTCTCAGACCCCAACCCCTGATGGCTAATAGCAAACAGGGGTGTGGAAAGACCTCTAGCCTCCTTCCTCCCGCTTGAGTATGGTGTTGATGCGTGTTGTTATAATGTGCATTTAAAACAGAGGGGTGGGATGTGGGGAAGGCAAGAATACATCCCCTAACCCTCAGTGTGAATATGCATTTTAACGGTGGGCACCGGGACCAGAGATGAAGCTGATGGAACAGCTCCTCCCCTGGCTGCCGAAAAGCCTGCCCACCCCAAAGTCCTTACATGTGTGTCTCATGAGAATCTTATAAGTGAGAGTGTACAGTAAAATTGGGACCCAGGCAGCCACGGGGTCACTGTTGTTCTCTGTGATGGACAGGCGACCTTTCCAGGATGTACTGGGGATAGGCACCAGCTCCAATGTGACCCTGCAAGAATAAGCAGAGATGGATGGATGAATGAATGAATGAATGAATGAATGAATGAATGAATGGATGGATGGATGGATGGATGGATGGATGGATGGATGGATGGATGGATGGATGGACGGACGGACGGATCCTTTGTTGGATATTTGGGTAGAGGAGTGATTAGCACAGTCAAAGCTAAAGGGTTCTGGATTTGGATACAGATACTCTTTGTTTCTTTTGGCTCATCTCAGATTCTGTCCACGTCGACCCTTTCCAACCAAATTTGCAATGCATACATTGGATGAGTCAGTTTACCTGTACAAGAGTAGTAAAATTATCATTAATGCATATTTTCAACTCAATCTATAAAACAAGATCTTACAGGTTAAAGGATGGTAACGTCACATTGGCACTTTCTTTGATTGCACAACCCACATTTTTTGCTCAATGTTATGCGTTTAAGCTCATTTTAAAAACACAAATCTTTATATGCATGATTTTATTTTTTTTGGTTGGCTAAGTATTCTGTGAAGCCATTAAAACATTGGCAACACAGAGCTTGTTGTCTGGGTTTATAGAAAGTCACTGTGGGTGTGTAGCTCAGGCATTCGGGTATTGTTGTTTTGAGGAATGTCATCCTGTCTAAATGATTGCAAAAAGGATTTTAAATACTTTTCAGAGAGCCATTGTTGTACAATGTCATAATAGAAAGATTAATTTTTTTCATGAACAACATTAAAGACGTTATCTCACTCTTGTATACACTTCAGATTGTAGGCTTAGACACATCTACGACCCTTGTTTAAACAGTAAATCTATTTATATGTTTATATCAACAATAGCATTTCTAACATATCCCAATCATTTTTGATTAATCTTTTATTGACCATAAAGTAGAGATTGCATGTTGAGTCAATTAATATATCTCATAGGTCTAATAATTACATCACTCTGATTTTCCTACTACAAAAATACAGTGCATGGTTGTATGCAAAGATGCATGATCAAATATTAAACTGGAGCTGCCAGACTTGCTTAGCGGGAACTGGGCCTGTGGATGTGTCCATCTTAGACTTCAAGCAAGGAAGAAAACAAAAGGAAGAAAAAAAAGTTAGAAGGGGTCTCTCATTGCTAAGACTAAACATCAGCAGAGAGGAGTTTACCTGAACTATCATTAGGAAAATGAGACAAAAGTACAGACCTCACTCATGTTTTTAAGTGCGACATATTGCACGACTGGTTGCTGCCAAATACTTTTTTGCCCCACTTTATATGCAATTAGTTACTCCAAAAATCAACTTCATGTTAAAAAAAGTAGTTTGGCACAACAAGAACTAACATTTAAAGAGCAGAAGAAACAGTGTTGTTGCTGCGTTTATGTGCCTGTGCCAATTGTTAATACTGTATGATGGTGAAATTGATCTTCAAAATATTTATATAATATTTTTTTGTGTTTTTTTTTTTACCTCAGGGTGTCTGTAAGTGTTTCTAAAGTTTTGAATGAAAATAAACAAAAGAAACCACTTGTAGTTATTAGTGTTTAGGTGGTCTTGATGGCTTTTTGAGGAAGGTGGACACACATCAATGAGACAATTAGCTTTTACTTTGCTACAGTTTTGAAAGAGAAGCATGCTGTGCATAACTACACTGCATACTTTGAATTCTTTGAATGATATGTTAAAACCTTGGATACTTTTTTATTTCCAATTTTGGAAATATAAATAAATTTTTGTGGAGATAAAAACATCAGTTTTGCTGTTGACATGTCTCTGATTTTAAGACTGGAAAATGTACACTTGTGTAAACTTATAAAAGCCAAGATTAATTCTCTTCTTTTTCAGTTTACTTTTCCTTTGTCTTTCCTCCTCATCCATCCAGCATGAGGCTAATTAATCATTACAATTTTCCTGCTTTGATCGCCCGCCTTAGAAGCAGTGCGACTTGAGCTGTCGGCACAGTGAGCGGGAGATCATCTCTCTCACTTACCGCCTTACTCCCACCACTTTCCACTGGTTTTGACAGTTTCCAGTAGAGAAGAGCAGGGATGTGAAAATAAAAGGAGTGAGAGGCAAGGGGAAGGGACAGAAAGTTGAGGAAAAAAACTGCTTCACACCAGACTGACACATGTGGCATAACACCTGCTGATAATGTTAAATACATTCTAATTAAGGTAAAATTAAAAAAAGATGAACAAATTCCTGTTATATAATGGTAATTTGAGCCTAAAACATCCACTGTTTCTGCTGGATACAAATGAAATAGTTGTGGCGATTGGATTACTTTTGTGTTGTCCTTTTGAATAACGTATTCACAGCTACTGTTTACCAGATCAAACCAAAAGTTTATCAAAAGAGACAGTTTCTGGTAATCATGAAAAAGCTTCCGGGTTTTGAGATCTACCATGATGTAAATTTACATAATCTGTCATAACAAACATTTTACAGTTTTTCATATTGTATACGAGAGCCACATAACTGCCCCAAACATGTGTCAGTTACCAATTGGTGGTGGCTGAAGTAGGTAAACCCCTCTATTATTTTCCTTCTTAAAAGAAGATCAAGTCAGGTGTCAAAAAAATATATAAATCGTATTGAAAAGCACATACATCAATGGCATGGCTACCATAGAAGGAAAAGTAATATCTTGTTAACATAATCGTTTTAGAAGAGTTGGTGTCAAGATGAAAAAAAGTGGTAAAAAGGCTCAAATCCCCTGTATTTTTCAATTTATTTTACATTTGGTTGTATTTCCGTTCTATTTTGTTCTGATCCTTGTTTGCACCTGTGACTTTAAATGAAATATGACAGATTATGGATCCTAATCAAACCAAAATTATTCTGTGCTTCCTTATGATAATTATTATTGCCTTGTTGGACAGATCACCCTTAAAAATGAGGTATAGATCTCAATGGGTTTTTTTCTGGTTACTATATACCTAGATTTCTGTACAGTAAAGTACAAGAAGCACCTCCCCAAAGGCATTTATATGTACCCATATTAACGCATGATTGGTACAACATTCAGATGGCAGATGGCCCATTTTTCAAAACTTGTGCTGGGTGCCAAAGCTATAATGGTACAAAATGGTAAATTGATAATATCACTTGTCACCGTTTCCATGTTTGTCGGTAAGATGAAAAACAAACTGCAGACTTGCTACCTACTCTCTAGCATCAGCTGTTTAGGCTTCCAACATTTATTTACATACTGCAGATTGTTGAAAGCAAAGTGATATTTTGCACAGTATGCAAATTTACATTAGTACTTTAATTAAATTTAAATGTTTTTTATTTAAATATTTTTGGTTTGATCCACCACCATTGTGTACCTGTAAAGCATGTAACTTATTTGTAATATATAAAAGGATTAGGATACAAAACATTTGCACAGTTTTAAATAAATAAATAATTTTTTTAATTTTAAAATAAAATGAAGCATAAAAAAATAACGATCTAGCGTACAACAAATCCATGTTTATATATATATAATGACAACCCTTTATAGAACTGCATGTTGATTTGGCAACAATGAAGAAGACAAATTTGTTTGTTGTTCCTAGTATGGGAACGTCAGTGTAACTGGTGAAAAGAAACTATCTCATATTAATTTGATGCTTAGACATGATATGCAAAAACTCCTGGTTTTGCTCTATTATAATGGCAGACTAGAAAGACCCCCACAATTTTACCGTTTTCCCATTATCAAGTCTTTGGTAAATATGGATTGGCTACTAATCAACAGGCAAGTTAGCCCAATGGTGTAATTTTTGCTGGCCTTAACAGATTGAAGCTTGTGTGCTTGAGTCTGGTTGCAGTAGCGTGTTCCCTTTACATGTGTGTGCACATTCATGTTCTTCCCTCTTATGTGGGGTCAGAAAGGTGGAGAGCAATGCAGCAACTCCCTGCCACAGCAAGCATTTGATTGGCTCTTGATGTTGCTCTGACGGAGCCCAATTGGCTGTCGGGTCCAGCAGTCAGTGTGGTAAGCAGGTAGGGGTAGGTCTCTTCACTCTGCTCTGTTGCTAGGTTACAGGTATACCCGATAGATTTGGAGATATGGAGATAGAGTAGAGGTAAGGTTGAGGATGGGTGTGGATCAGTGTGCATGTGCAGATGTGTCGCTATGTATTTGCACACGTGTGAGGGATTTTTAGTAGGAGGGGAGGGGTAGATAGGTCAGGAGGGTGGAAACATAATTGACATTTGGGGCAGAGACAAAGAGCTTCCCAGAATAATGGCAAAAAAGGGGATTTTATTCATTGCAAAATTGTTATGCTTTGTTATATGTTAATAAAAATAAAAAACCTTCATGCTTTACCGTTTGAAAATGCTTTACACTACAAACATCACATGGTTTTCCTTTGACTTCCTCAGACTTTACATGTAAAGTTGTGTCATTATTACTGGGCAGCTGATCCCAGGCCTCTGGTATATTTGTAATTCATTAAAGTGGTGTTGTATTAATTACAGACTTCTCCAGACTGCACTGCTCTGGGAACAACTGTTCTGCGGGACTTGGATTACAATCATAGAGTGGTCAGTCGCCACTAATCGTGGTCATTTATCAATCTGGAAGACCACACACTCATATGTGAGCACGCTAAAATACACAGACGAACACACACTCACAGACCCTGCTCGATGACAGTGCTGGGCTGGTAAAAAGGATTGATGGGTGCTTTGTTTCTGTGTGTGTGTGTGTGTGTGTGTGTGTGTGTGTGTGTGCGTGTGTGTGTGTGTGCGTGCGTGTGTGTGTGTGTGTGTGTGTGTGAGAAAGAGAGCATTCTGGCATTAGAACAGGTATGACCTATAGGGCATATGTCTTCAAAGATCAATTTTGGAGCCTACATTGAAATACTATTGCATTTTTGAGCTGCAGAAAAACAGTGTGGATGACAAAGATAAAAATGCTTTTAAGAACAAAAACATGTTAACAATCCCCTGACCCAGGCTCCTTCATGTTGGTCAAGCCTTGAACATTTGGCTCCCTGGAAAGCTGTCAGGCTGATTATCAAGTGAATATGTGAACATCATTGTAATTCTCTGCTATTTTTTTTTTCAATTTAATCACTGCTTATTTATTTTGTTATGTCCCTTGTAAAAAACAACAACTTCCCTGTTAAACCTTTTAACATTCTCTCACATTACAATGACAAACTATTGTGTATTGATTGTGAAATTTGTGACGGATCAACACACAAGTAACATACAATTGTAAAGGGTTAGGAAAACATTTATGGCTCTAAAATACTATTACAAATAAAAGTATTATGCTAACTTCCAGGTTCAGACCGGATGTACGGGCTAGTTATTTCCCGCTAGTATTTTACTAATAAAAATACGCGGTGAATGAGAGGAAAAATAAGATAAGAATAAGATATTTAATTGTAAAGGTTTGCTTTGATTGGCATGCCTGTGTTGCTGTGTGTGTGTGTGTGTGCATCACCCCCCCCCCCCCCCCCCATCGAAGTGGATGAAACTACAGGGATATAGCGGATAGCGGCACATCTAATTTTGTTTTTCTGCACAATCAATTACATATTGTAAGTGATATCCATCTATGTCAGAAAATGATAAAAATGAGAAGTTCACTTTGTTTTTAAGGTAAAGGCGCATGTTGTGAACATAAGACTTATTTCTTTCTTGGCACCAGCTCTAGCGAGTTGTCCTGTTTAATAAGCACCTTTTTTTTATCGTCCTCTCCGTCTTGCAATGGGGGGGGGGGGGGTAGCCACCCCATTGCAGTACTTTAGACTGTAAGTTAAAGTTGAAGTTTCTCTGCACAGAACGGCAAGGGTTGTAAAGGGAATGCGTTTTTGTTGAGCATATTCTTCTGGGGCGAGTAGCCTATATAGCCAACATTGCTCTTTGTGCTACAATGTGGATTTTAATGATTCTTGCAAGCCAACAGCCTAATGATGGTTTTCAGTGCCGTTTGAAAAACAAAACACATAAACTTAGGGCTTTCAACTTTTATTGATTAAATAAAGATTCAATTTCAACTCCTGTTTATACACTGTAGTGCATATTGTAATGAAACGTGAAACGGATGAATACTTATAAGCTATGAAGCTATAAGTATTATCACCAGCAATCTTCAAACCACACTCAAGTTTATGGTTATTGTCCCCAGCAATTTTAAGTGCCAACTGACGCCCTTGCATCAGCCTCATATTTGACTGATTTCTTTTTTGTTTTTTAGTTTTACCATCATGGAATCCAAGAAGAGGACAGTTATTTATTTAAAGAATTCCTATAAACTTCAACGTGTTCAAGTTGGGAGTAGTTACCAAAGTAACACCCAAAGTAAGGAACTTATCAAACTGGAGATAGTTGATTTTATAGTATGTAAAATGAATACGATTTTGCTGCATGACTGGAGCTCATTACCTTTCTATCAGCTTTGGGGATACGTCTTCAAATGACAGATCCGCGAGTCAGGGAATTCCCCTGCCCCACACATTCAGCAAGCTCACCCGCTACTCTGCACCCAACAGGCTGCATCCCTACTGCCCTCAGCATCACTTTGTCCCGCAGGCTAGCTGCATAGCTACGAGCAATCGTCCCCCTGTTGCACCGCAGGTCAAAACGGTAAGCGCACTGAATGGGAATTTCTTGAGTCCTGGAACTCACATCGTGCGTAATTTGTAACGTTGTCCAGGCCTGACGTGTGTTCTGTTACTAGATTTGGAGACGTATCACCAAAGCTAATCACTAAGGTAATGCGCTCGTGCCATGCCTCGAAATCAGTTGTGTTTTAATAACTATAAAATCAACATCTGGATCTTAGACTCAAGTAATAAAGTGATCGTGAGAGACAATTAGTATTACTACCCAAAAATGGAACGCTCTCATATTGTTTTGAAAGTGGGCTAACATTAATACCAATCTCTGAATGCTAGTAAACAAAACATGAAGGGGACTGGAAATTGTACGGCTTTCCGGAGTTCATCAACCAGAACTAGCATTTGCTATCGAGCACAGACCCCATTCAGTACAACCAATTGCCTTTTGAAGTTAAATAGTAAATAGAGTCCAACTGTGTATTATTTAATCTGACTATAAACACATCATTTTGGTTTCATACCTTAAGTACTTACTTTTTAACCTTAAAATTATCTTTATAAGCCTAATACTATATATCACATTTGATCTCTTTATTTGGTTTAATTATTTATCCTACTTTCACTCTGTTTTAGGTCTGTCTTTTTTTGTTTTTTGTTTTGCTGATTTGCTGATTCATAATCTCTGTTTGGAAATAAATCAGATGGAGGGAGCTTCTGTCCTGGTTAATAACAAGGGGAATTTGGAAACAGAGAGAGAAAGAGAAAAGGCGAGAACAAGATACTGAGGCGACCCAAACTGACTGTCTGGCGTTCTCTCGGTCTGTCTGCCAGACTGTCATCAACTATGTTTCTGTCTGTCAGCGCTCTCACTGGGAGCTGAAATTCCCACAGATCGAGTTGTTACATTAACCAGGTTTGGCGTATGACAGCTATTCTTAGACTTGGACTGTGCTCTTTGTTTTTTGTTTATTTTTTCTATTCCTATATCTGTCTTTATACTTACTTTTTTACAGCCACTCCACCTGTTGCAGTATGGAATAAATAAAAAAGATGGAGTAAGGTGGAAAGGGATTCTAATTGAAGTGTAAAACATTAGGAAAAATACCACAAGGATGGAAAAGGTGAATTATGACTTGCAGCAACAATCTTGTCATTTGTATCATCATGCAGCATTTATAAACTGGTCTGTTCCTGTTTAATTAGATCAGTTTAATCCTCGCCCATTCTGTGTGCTTCATAGTAATTCTGTTATAAAACAGAATCTGCATCTTCAGACTGTTCACACGTATCTGTGAATTGTATGATTATCAGAACTGTGAAAGAACCATCAAAAATCATCCACAGTTTTGTAAAAGATTAATTGTTAGTTTTTACTAAAGCTTGACGGCAGATGTGTGTCAGAATGAGCAGTTGTAATCTTCTTTTCTGTTTTTATAGTCTCTGTAGGCCTGTTACCAAAACCAGCCACTTTGGTTCTGATGTACATCTGTCATGATATTGATGGATCTCATGTCTTAAGGGTATAAACTGTTCATTGCATTGTTAAACGTTTGTTCAGGGTGAAATATCTGGTCATGCAGTCTTTAAACTGGTTGTTAGACATGTAGCAGATTAGCAGAACAATAAATTGTTTAAAATAAATAAGTCCTATAAGGTGTGGCAAAGTTGAAAAACTTTAGCTCACAGCAAGTTTTTCTTGTAACATACACAAGATAATTTTCCATTATTGGTACTGTTTTGGTACATAGAACATGCTTACATATATCAAGTTATCTTAAATTGTTCTTATTTAATTGCAGAAGTCTACTTAGTGCATTAAGCTTTTTCTTGACGTGGGCTGATTAAGATTGTCAATAATCGAAAGAAAAGAATATATACAGCATATATGCATGTACAGTATCAGCCTGCCAGCACAGTGTGCTAGCGATAGAAAGATACTATACAAATACACACTTGCCAATCCGGTTTTAGATGGTGAAAGTAGTGAATACAGCGCAAATGATCCACAAACTAATTAGTGTATATTAAAAACAGCAGCATGAAGTGATGAGAGCAGCACCATTTTATGCTATATGATTAAAATGAAAACTTTATATAGCAATATAGTGCCCTAATGGAGCCTTAACATTTCAAACTCAAACCCAGAGAATATTCGTTGTGACATGACACATCCTTACGAGGCGAGAGGAGAAACAGCTGAACATGCGATCACACCCTGTCTATGCCACCACCTTTCAATGCAAAAAGTTTTTGTACTTTTGTTTTATTGCCCAGATCCAGCTAGTAGAGAGCAGGGGAAGGAAAAAAGAAAGAAAGAAATATTAAGGATTTCTATTTTGATATGAAGATTAAAAAACAAACCTAACCTTGTATTGTCAAGTAGGAGAGGACAGAGTAGCAGCATCACTGTCCACAAAATGCTCTGCAGTTCTAGGTACGTGTGAGAATATAACAGTGCCACAGAGAGACGTTAAAGACATAAACCCCAAAAACATACTGAATGTAGAATTAATTGGTATAAAGCCTGTTTGGTAAAATCTAGAAATTATTTAACTTTTACCCCAAACATAGTTGCCAGATTTAGAAGAGTAAAATCTGTGATGCTGCTGATTTACTTGCAATGAGACCTTTTGACTGCATCTGTATGATTGAATGCACCAGAGCTTAGAAAGCATAGCTATATATATTTTAATAGTAGTTTGCAACAGGTAATGACACCCAAACATAAAATTGTTTGAGCAGCCGTAGTGAGCTTCCTTGTTAGGTTTCAAATTCCCAGAAAATATTAATGCAACTCATGAATCAGCTCATTTGAATGCACACCATGGAAGAGGAAGAACAACTTTCTCCAGAAAGATCAGCTTTAATTTGAAGCTGTGGTAAAATCACTGGTGGTAGCTCCAATTCCTTTACATGCTGCATATTTACTATTGAGTTCTTTTGTTTTTATTTGTTGCAGGCAGTTTATTTTTGTTGGACTGTGGGTTAAAATCTTAAATATTATAGTGTTTATTTGAGGGTTTCTGATACGCATAGAGGAGAGAGTGTGTGTTGTTTGGTTGAAATTCCATGATCAGAGATGTAGGTCATATACAAACACTTTGCAAATGAGGTGCAGTCACAAAATGAGAAATAAAGAGTGACCAGGACAGGGATGTCATGCGTGTGTATCTAAATGAGAATGATCTATGGTGCTTAGAGTTATTTTTTTTGTTATTTGTTTTCTTGAGAGACCATTTTTAGAGACCACTCTGAGTAATGAGCTGAGCGTGGTGACAGCAATGAGTATGCATCGCTAAGTCCTCTCTGGCTTAAATCGCCCTTAAATCTGGCTTACACCACTCACAGATGTAAAACCTGTGGATAGCTTTCATATCTTACAGAGGACAGAGGGAAAAAAATGAGAAAAATATTTCTGTGAAGTCTAGTCACTGTCACATAAAAAAAATATGATTTACCGGTACTTTTTTGTGTGTTGCTATGTGAAGGAGAGTAAAAAGCTATTTGTCATTCAAAAACTTGAAATTTTCCTGTTTCAGACATACTTTTGTCTGGGCTTGCAGACAATATGGTTTGATCAAAACCAAAAATACAAGTTCTGAAACCTCCCACTGACCACAATAGGAACCTAAGAGCAAAACCTTGGTTGAACTAAAGAAAAGGCAAAAGACTAGATTTAACTAAATCTTAAAAGGGTTTTTTTTTGAGTCTCACATTGTGTTGACTACTATGAATATCGAATTGTAGTGAGCTAGAAAAAGAAAGGTTGTGTGGTACTAGACAGAGTCACATTTTTAAATAAGATACAGTCTGACAATGTTACACCATGTGAAGGCAATTGGAACCCCCCCCCCCCAACCTCATGAAGTGTTTCTGACTGGCTGACAACAGCAAGAAAGAGAAGGACCGTGAAAGATATAGGGTGTCAACAGAGACAAAAAACTAAATGGTAGCCTAATTCTGCAGTCAACCCTTTATTTCTTTAGCTACTTAAAATGATAGTTTGGGTATCTGGATGTCAAGTTATTTGGAGAGGTTACGAGTAGTAAGTATCTTACTTGTTAAGGGCTAGTCAAAGCCTTTAGCAGACTGAAGTGTATTTCAACCTTTATCAAAACAATCCCAGTTATCAGAATCTCTACAGCAACTCATTGAAACAATATTTCACAAACCATTACACCATTTGCTCTTTGGATCATTCAAACTGTTATTAATGTCAAAGTCTTTTGATGAATACACAGAAGTATGAGTTGGTCTTCAATACATTACACCATTTTGGTACTATATGTGTGTGAAATTTATTGAGAAAAGGAAAATATCTTAAAAGAGAAATGATCTGATTTAAAAGATAGGTGGTGTAAAAATAATACATTCTTCACTGTGGTGCTATCAAGCCAGCTTCAATGGATGCTGAAGATCGTAGCTTGAAGATGCCAACAGAACCACATTATCCATATAAAGATGGTTCTTAAAAATTGCCGTGGGTGTCATCCATTGTAATTAAACAAAGTATTTTGAGGTAATTCGGGAAGCTGCTTAGGATTGCTCCTTAATTGCTCCCTTTGGTACAGTAGAAGACCCCAATGCCAGAGAACATGGCTAGCATGAGCGATCCATGGGTATTCCCTGAACCTGCTACCTGCATGGAAAACCTTTAAAAAAAACTTAAAAGCAGAACAGACTAAATATATCAGGTGGAATGAATGACTGGCTGGCTGGATGGATTCAATTGTAATGTTGTTAATATGTCTGTGTCATATGTTTGTATTTAAAGAATTTATGTGCAGCATGATTCCATCTTCTTTGCGTCACTCTCTCAACCTCATTGGTAAATCCCCTTTCTCATTCACATAATGTAACATACTGTAAACAAACTTGATTGTAGGATTAGTATTATTTGTTATTATTCTCATACTTTCTAACCTAAAGAGAGTGACAGAGTATAAATCTTCAAAATACTTTAGAAATTATATTTATAGATTTAATAGTTGTTTTTTTTGCACTGCCAGCATACATTTCACACTAATTTACATTTGTAATCCGAATACAAAACTTGTCTTACTGAGCCTAATTTCTGTTTGCACGAAACAGTAATTTGCTGCTGATGCGATTAAGTAAAATGCCATCGATATTTGTTGTAATGTGTCTTCTTAATCTCTCTCGTTGAAGTGTGTCTAATTTTCCTAATCAGACATACTATTGTACAAAGCTGATTCTGTTATGACTCAAATGCTGAATGAATGGAGATTTACACAGTATGAGTGAGTCACTATCAAAGCTATATTTGTGCTCGGAAGTGTTTGTGTGACTGTGCTTGCCCTGCCTGCCTGTGGATGCATGTGTACAACTGTGTGTATTTGCCAGCAGTAGCAGGGTTATGAATCGGATCAAACACACACAATGACAAACAGGGAGAAATTATCAAACCTGCACATGCATGCTGCCTAAGATGAACTGAACTGAAGGGCTGTGACTGGGTGTGACTTTGATCCTGACCACAACATCCGTTTCTCCGCTCCAATGCTGTCTTTCTGCTATAAATCTGCCTCATGTGCCCCTCTGGTCTCATGTCCTGGTCTTAAGTTACTTCTCACAAAGCTTCAAATAGGGCTGACTGTGGTTTTGAGAAAACGCTATCCATTGCTTGTAAGTGGACACTCTGTGTATAGCATCCTAATAGAAGCATGCTCAGTAGCTTAAGGAGGGGGTTTGTGCTAAGTCCAAATATGAAAAAAATGTCACCACCAAGCATTCAAATTTTTTTTACAGGTTTTGTGCAATGGTAAAATGACTAACACATAAAAAAAACATCATGCACAAATGAGGCAAAACCATGGCACTCGTGTGCAGTTTATTACTTAAGCTTTTTATATCCCATAAACTTTAATCCATCCATCCATTATCTGTACCCGTCTATCATATGCAGGGTTGCGGGGGGGGGGGGGGGGATTGGTACCTATCTCCAGTAGTCACGGGGCGAAAGGCAGGGTACACCCTGGACAGGTCGCCAGTAAATCCCATAAACCTTTCCAGAATTTGTCACGTTACCACAATCTTAAATATACCGTATTTGAATTTTTTGTAAAGTGGAAGGAAAATGTCTCTTGACTTCTAAATCGTTTTGTAAAAGTATTTTGTGTTTTTATATGCATCCCTGTATATTCTAGTATTAATAGAGCAAGTCCAGTTTCACCACATGCATGTCCTGATTTTAGGTATTTGACACACATGCCCAAAACTATTGAAATTATAAATAAGGTGGATCCGGGAGGTGCTGGGGACCAGGAGCTGGAGCACTGAAATGAACAGATGATGAGTAAAAGAAGATAGTCTGAGAGATCTTGTAGTGATAAATGCTTACATTGGTGAGGAAATTGAGATGCCAGGGGAGAGTGAGTTGAGCTGGAGGATGACTAGTGTGGTGGCTGAACTGATGACTGGAAGTTAGCTGAGAATGTGAGCTTGGGATCAGTAAAGATTAAGAATGATCTGAGAGTTAGTATTTTACTGGAAGGTGTTGGAGGGCAGACAGGAGGCATGCTAATGGCGAAGGCAAAGAGGAGTAAGTCCAGGTGTACGATGGAGAAGGGTAAGTATGAATGGAGACTAAGGTGAGTGGATAGGATTGCAGTAAGAGGAAGTTGATGGAATGAGGAAACTAGAAGCAGCCGTGGAGAAGGAACCAGGTAAGCCTTGAAATGAGGTATGGGTCTGGCAACATGGAATCTGGAGTTTAGGAGAGAGAGAACATGAAATGAGCACCTGGAGGAGGAGGACAAGGAGAAAGTAACTGTCTGGAGTAGACATAGGAAAAAGCTGAGAGATTCACGGAGGGCAAGAAAAGTTACCACAAAGGCTAACACTCACACAATGAGTGACTGGCTTCCAGCTCCTTTTATCCTCCTTCTGCTATTCTGATGAACTGCAGAGCACACCTGCTAGTCTCCACAACCGGAGCTGAGACTGGTTCCTCAGCTGCACCTCCAGTGGAGCACCTGTGGAACTGATATTAATTCACAACAACCACACAGACCAAACATCCAGACTCATAGCAATGTATTCAGCTTAATTATTATAAAAGCGTTCAGTTGTGTACAATGTGATCTCAGTAAAAACACAGCTATTTTATGAAGGCCTCAAAGGTTTCTTAGAGAACATTGGCATCATGAAGACCAAAGGACAAACCAGCCAGGTCATGGATAAAGTTGTGGAAAACCTGTAAGTAGAGTTATGTGATAAACAATATCCCAAGCTTTGAACATGTCATGGAGAAATCTTCAACTCATCACCTGAAAATAGTATAAATAGTTATAAAACTATGCTTCCTACGTACCGTCACCCAGTCGGCCTGAGGTCCTGGCTGCATGGGTTCTGTTGGAGGTTGGCTAGGAGTTCCGTCCTTGTTGGCTCCGCCCTGGCTAATGGGGCTTGGCTTTCTGCTGTTTTTTCCAACAGCACAGAGCCGAGCCTCTAACTCTGACACTCTCGCCTCCAAAGCTTCAAAAATGTTACATTTATTACAGTTACCATTATCACTACAGGAGAGTGGAAGGTACTAAACATCTGACACAGAGCAAGAGAGAGGAGCAGATGTAGGGAGAGAATGAGAGATAGAAGGAGAGGGAAGAGGAGTAGCCATAGCGGCAATGAAGCTAACTAAGCTAGCAAGACCTTACCACACCAAGAAAAAACGTGCGAAACACAAACAGTTCCCAAAATGTAAAGTACACCACCAGAAAATGTGTTTTAGTGTGCTTATCTGTTAAAATAACTTGGCAAGACCTCAGCACAGTGAAAACTAAATCAATTCAAGAGAGTCTGAACACCAAACAGCTCCATGGAGTGCAAAAGCAACAACAGGAAATGACCCAATACGGCTTACCCACCCAAACACCGGAAGGAAGATTAAAATAACAGGTTAAAATATAAAAATAAACAGAGGCTAAATATGATAAAACTAAGTAGTGAAACATTGATAAAATATAAGCAAGTAAAACATGCAGAGCAATTAAACAGGCTATAATAAATAATAATCAGTTAAAAGCTAGGCTAAGAAGGTGAATCTTGAGCCTGAGATCCTCCGGCAGCCTTTTCCAGAGATGAGGGCCATAGAACTGGAAGGACACCTCGCTGCGAGTTTGTGTCCTGACTTAAGGGACAAGGAGACGGCTGCCAGAGGTGTGCAATAGACCGCGAAGGTTCATATAGTAAAAGCAGTTCTGAAAGATAAGAAGGCCCAAGACCATTAAGACACTTAAAAACCATTAAAAGAGCCTTAAAAGAACCTTAAAAGTGACCCTAAAACATACAGGGAGCCAATGCAATGAATTTAAGATGGGTGTAATGTGCTCCTGCCTCCTGGTCTTCCTCAGGACACGTGTTGCTGAATTTTGCAGAAGTCATATACTAGTCTAAGATACTCTTTCTGGTAAAACCAGAAAGCAGGGCATTAAGCTATCAATTCTATTGGTGATAAAAGCATACATCAGTCTCTCCGTGTTGCCCTGAGAAAGAATGGGCTGGACTCTGGCAATGTTCTTTAGATGATAAAAACCTATTTAGTAATGTTTTAATGTGAAGGATAAAAGTCAGTTCAGATTCAAAAATTACACCCAGGGTTTTCACTTGTAAACAAGGATTAAATTCAATTCAATTCAAATTCAAAATTACTTTATTAATCCCAAAGGGAAATTAAATGTTGTTGTAACTCATTATGCAAGTTCCTTCAAAGATTTGTTGTAGATGCTGATGGCTGTGGGTAGGGATGATCTCTTGTAGTGCTCTGCAGATCTGAAGAAGCCTCTGACTGAAAATGCTCTGTAGTTGTCTGATGTCGAGGATTCTCTGGATCTATGGCATCTTCTTTTCAACTCATCAGGGTTTTGTGGCTGTAGTTGAGGTATTATTTGAGCTTTTGTGATGACAGTGATTGTAGTTTTGGTAAAAGTTTCCCTCTCTGAACCTCATGACCGATGACTAAAACTTCAGTTTTGTCCTGGTTGAATTGGAGAAAGTTTTCGGCCATCCAGGATTTGATGTCTAAAATGCGGTTAAAAAGTGCATCCATTGGCCGTGTGTCATCAGAAGACACAGAGATGTTCAACTGTGTATCATCAGATGGTGTGTTTGGGATCATTGTCACGCTGGAAGATCCAGCCACGTTTCATCTTCAATGGTCTCACTGATGAAAGGAGGTTTTTGCCCAAAATCTCACAATACATAGCCCCATTCATCCTTTCCTTAATAGGGATCAGTTGTCCTGTCCTTTGCAGAAAAGCAGCCTCAATGCACAATGTTTCCATCCTCATGCTTCACAGTGGGTATGGTGTTCTTGGAATGCAACTCAGCATTCTTCCCCCTCCAAACAGGACGAGTGGCGTTTATACCAAAGAGTTCTTTTTTAGTCACATCCAACCACATGACATTCTCCCAATCCTATTCTGGATCATCCAGATGATCTCTGGCACATTTTAGATGGACCTGGACATGTGCTGGCTTAAGCAGGGGAACTTTTCAATTGCTGCAGGATTTTAATCCATGAAGAAATAGTGTGTTACTAATAGTAACCTTTGTTAATGTGGTTCCAGCTTTCTTCAGGTCTTTGACTAGTTCCCCCAGTTGTAGTTCTGTGCTGTTTCATCACTGTTCTCAAGATGATGTGTACCCTATGAGGTGAGATCTGGCATGGAGCCCCTAGTCGGGAGATTGTCAGTAATCTATTTTCTAATAATTGCTCCAACAGTTGATCTCTTCTCACCAAGCTGCTTGCATAATGTAGATTGGCTCATCCCCGTCTTGTGCAGGTGTACAATCCTGTCCCTGGTGTCCTTAGACAGCTCTCTGGTCTTGGCCATGGTGGAGGTTGGAGTCTGACTGTTTGAAGGTGTGGACAGGTGTATTTTATACAGATAACGAGTTCAAACAGGTGCCAATAATAAAGACAATGAGTAGAGGATAGAAGAGCTTCTTAAAGAAGAAGTTACAGATCAGTGAGGGCCAGAATTCTCGCTTGTTTGTAGCTTCTAAATACTTATTTTCTGCACTATTATACAAATAAATTCTTTAAAAATCATACAACGTGATTTTGGGGATTTTCTTTAACATTCTGTCTCTCACAGTTGAAGCTGACCTATGATTAAAAAAATACAGACCTCTCTCATAGTTTTTAAGTAGGACATCTTGGACAGTTGATGGCTGCCAAATACTTCTTTTGCCCCACTGTATGTCATATTCATAATATCGATCGCAGTATATTATGGCATATTTGTGATTCTGCAGGACCAGCTTACTTGTTGCTGCAGAAGAAAAGTATCAACAGGGTAAAAGCCTCAACACAGTATACTGTGTTGATACTTTTCTTCTGCAGGGACAAGTAAGCTGGTCAGAGTTGATGGAAAGACGGATGGAGCAAATCACTTGGGAAATCATTAAAGAAAACCTGTTAAAGGCTGCAAAAGACTTGAGACCAGCATGGAGGTTCACCTTTCTGCAGCATAACAGCACTTAATATACAGCCAGAGTTACAATACACTGCTTTAAAGGAATCATAACCTAGTATTACCCTGGATACCCATGCTCTATTATAGTCTTTCAGGCCCTTCTAAAAAAAGAAGTTGAAAAAAAGGGAAAAAAATAAACACAGAGCTCCTCTGACCCTTATTTCTGAAGGCATTATTGTCTCGCGTGATCTGATGCGATACTTTGGCAGTCGTGGACGGGGATTGTAATAATGCAAATGAGGGGCGCGTTGATTGGTGGCAGGAAGGAGGGGGGTTTACACCACAGGTAACACTTAACCCATATCTACTATTCCCGCTAGCATACAATAGCCACATTAGCAGTTAGCTGCTGTTCGTTACACACAGCAGAGCAATAAAAACAAAGTCTTACCGTTTCAATTGCAGGCAAGCCTCTGATTGTTGGAATGGCCCAGTCGAAGTCCAGATTAATTAAGGTTCTGTGGCAAGAATTGTCCTTGTCAAGTTAACTCATCCAATCTGACTAAACTTGAGGTATTTTGTAAAACATTTTCAAAACCATGCATCCTTTTCTTTCTACTTTTTGATTTTGTATTTTTTGTTATATAAAATACACCCCAAAAAATTTTAGTTTGTGATTTCAATGACACTGAATGTAGAAAGGTCTAGGGGCTTTGATTACTTTTGATAGGCATCCCCCAAAAGAGCCAAATATGTGCTTTTTCAGAGTTTTGAGTTGATACTGTCTTTTATACATAAGAAAAAGAATGAAAACTGTTATCTTGAAATATACAAAGGAAAAGAAATAGATGTTAATAAGAAAAATATCCTGACATCTGGGAAATCTCTGCTCTATATTTTTACTGGAGCATTTTAGATCATTTACTGAAACCTTCTCATTGCAAGAAATTGAATTTCAGTCTGGTAGAAATATATTCATAGACTAGTCTTACAAAATGCTTTTGGATGAAGATAGAGTGTAGAGACTGATTGTGTTAGATTTTAGTGGCTCATTAGGGGAATGAAGCTAATAAGCTAAATCTTAACATGTCAAACTTAATAAAACATCTTCCGACTCATCACCCAGAGGAGCACAATGAATTTAGAATAATAAGAGTAGCAGTTAGAAGCATCTGAAGCTTTAGCACTTCTTTAAGAAGAGAGTGCAGGTAAAGAGTGATTATACTAAATTCAACAAACTGCAGAGTAACTCGAAAAAACTCATATCAGCAGATGAAGAACCAAGCCATCAAAGTTGCATAATAATTTCTGAATATTGGAGAATATTGTTGGGTTTTCCTATTGTGCATTTTAGTGAGAGTGTTGATTTAAATTTTATAGAGCTAAAACCCAGAGTAAAAGCATAAACACATCAATTAGCTCCAGGCCACCATATTTTTGTGATAGATGTTTCAACTTTGATTAATAAATTTGCACACAAAAAATATATTTTGATTTAAAAAAATACAGTGGTTAATTTATAGATTAATTCAATTCAATTCAATTAAAGAAATTGGCAAGTGTCGATAATAACTAAAGCGGCAGTACATACTTGAATGTATATTTGTATGTCTGTTGAGCCCAGCTCTTTCCTTTTTTAGATAATCATTGGATTAGTGTTTTGTGAGATGTTTAAAACTTGGGATAGTGTTTTAACACCTAACCCGGTTTTAAACTTTACCACAACTTTCTCCTTGACCTGGCTGCCGTGTTCCTTGGTCTTCATGATCCTGTTTATTCTCAAATGTTCCCTAACAAACCTCCCAGGCATTTAAAGAATAGCTGTATTTAAACTGAGATTAAATTACACTCAAAACGTGCTTTTGTTTTTTCTGCATTTTATTTTATTTAAGGGTGTCAGATTGAATATGAGTGGAAGCTACATTTTTAAGATTTTTATTTACGAATGAGCAGAAGTGATTCTAGAGAGCTTCAGCTCTTTATATCAGTCCCATCCATGACCTTGCTTGTGTTGGCCTGTGATAGCTGCTAGTGTTCTGCCAATGAGTGAATTCCTCTCACTTTTCCTGGACACAGTGTTTGGACAAGCATCGCCATAATCCTCTTGTCTAGGACTTGGCTGCTGCTGTTTTAGTAGAGACGAAGACAATAATTCCCACTGTGTAAATGTGGGCAAAGCCTTTGATGCTTTATTCACGTCACTTTTTTCAAAGAACGCGTCCGTTACTTCCTCCCAGGTCCTCTCTGTGTAACTCTCCCATCCCCACTATGCCTGCTCTGATCGATCCAGCCATGTCTCCTAGTCCCACATGTCATCTTTTTTCTTTGACGCGGCTCTCCTCTGCCTTCTGCTTGGTATTCTGGGGTTGAAATGCATGCACCATCTCAGATCCATCAGATCCGATAGTAATGCCGCACCATGGCTCTATGAAATAGCAAAATGTAAACAGAGGAAAGATAGGGATGGTGAATCAAAAGTGTGTGTGCGTGTGTGTGCGTGTGTGTGTGTGTGTGTGTGTGTGTGTGTGTGTGTGTGTGTGTGTGTGTGTGTGTGTGTGTGTGTGTGTGTGTGTGTGTGTGTGTGTGAGACTGAGGACCATTTTTCACCATTTCAAGTTTTCACCTGTAAAGTGAGGACCGTTTAATGCAAAATGAGGACATTTTGCCTGCTCCTCACTATGGGGCAATGTTACTGAGCTTTACTGGTTGGTTTTAGAGGTATGGTATGAATTAAGTTTTAGTCAAGGTTAGGGTTAGGAATAGATCAGTAATGGTTAGGCTTAGCGAAAATGTCTGGGTGTCTGGCATAATACAGTCAATAAAATGAATGTAAGTCAATGAAGGTGATGTTGTGAGATGTTTGCCACCTGTCATGCACAGAAACAAATCTGCCAGCTATGAGTATGGTGCTCTCCGCCACACATTAGGCGCGACCGGGATGGAATGAAGGAAATTTCCATCATGTTTAATTCTTAAAGCTACACTTGGGCGAACATCTGGTAAACATGAGCTGCCCTGCCCTGGGAAAAGATGTTGCTGCTAACATGATAAACAACAACAAAGACGATTCTTTCACAACTAAAGTGCAAAATATTTGCTGCCTTTTTGTAAATTTCGCACTGCATGGCTGAAACACTATATTCAACCATGATGTTTCCACCGGTCCATCCCCTTAAAAATGTCCGTGCAGCACGCCGGACTTTTATGTTTTTCTCATTTAATTATAATAAGAAATAAATAGATTTTTCAACATTTTTTGATCGCTACGGATTTTGTACATTTCACATAGCAATTAATCGATTTATGGTGAAACGGCGCACCGCTACTTTGTTCCGTACCGTTCCTTTATGTCGAAGGCAAGTGAGGGTTCTAGGGTTTTTGCTACCTCCAGGATGAGTCATCAATTCACTCTTGGACTAGTTTTGGTTGAATAGCCACTCTCAGGAGGGTTCACCACTGTTCCACATTTTCTGTGGATATTTTTTTTCGGACTGTTTACTCTTGTCCCAAAGCTTTAGCATTGTCCTTGTAACCTTTTTCAGACTGATGGATTTTGTTTCTCATCTGTTCTTAAATATCTTTAGATTGGGGCATGATGTGTTGGTTTTGAAGATCTTTCAGCCTTCTGCATGTTGTTAGGCAAGTTCTGTTCAAATGATGTTAATTCAAACTGGATTGAATTATAATAAAAATTGAAAATCCAATGTTGTAGTAACTCTCACTATTTAATTTTATTCAGAGTCATTGTACATGGTTTAAGCTTTCAGCAATCTATACTGCAGCAGATCTAAATAAGCCTTTGTATAGACTCTGATGTTGTATTATGGTCTTTTGAAGGCACAGTAATATGACACTTCAGATTTCTTGATTCTAGAGGTAATCGGTCATTAACCTGTTTCAACAGACAATTTGTGAGCTTTTTGGTCATTCATAAGTGGTCAGCCTGTAGCGGCAATGTGACGCGATCAGGTGTTTTTCACAAAAGATTACGCGATGGCGGGATAAAGGGTGGTGTGGAGGTGGTGTCCAGGCTATTGACGCCGCGAGACGGAAGAGTTCGTGGTAAACAGAGAAAGTAGCTTGGACGTAATTTGTTTTTTATCCCGATTGAAGCCCCGCTCCTCAAGTCTTTTTGCAAGCCGCTCCAAAAGTTGGCTGTCCTTCACAGTAGCCGTTAACAGTCTGGCGATCTGGTCTTCAGCTCTAAAGGCCAGAAGCTCCTGGACCTCTGCATCATTCCAGTTTGCCATTTCTGCTGGCAAACTGGCACGAATGCCGCAATATTCTCACTTTGCCATGCTGCCACGGCACATTCAAAGTACACACAGTGCCGGCAATATTACCAAAGATGCCGCCATGGTGTGTCTTTTGAAACAGGCTGCTGGTGATGTTAGTGAAACTTAAAAAAAACACTTAGTAAGTTGTTTTTTTTTCAAAAAGGGAGGAAATTAGTTTTCCACATACAGCACCTTTTATGGTTCCGACGTAGTATTACCTACATTTCTTTTTAACCACAGTGTATACCATAGGAAAAAATATATATTATCCTTCAAACCAAGCAACATTTTAGGGTGTGGTTAACCGCGAACAACTCAAGCACAAGAACCCCAGTGCCTAAAACGGGTTTTATTTAAAAGGAACTTGCATGCAGAAACTGTAAAATTAAGGATTAATTAATTAATTAAATAATAAGAATTAGATTAACGCAATTAAAAAACATAGCGCGCTAAATATGGCTGTAATTAATCGCAATTAACGCAATAATTTGACACCCCTAGTTATTTGTCCTTTGGAGATAATAGGCAACACATTCTACTTTTGTCTTATGTATATTGTTTTTTTTGCTCTTTTCCACCTTTAATTACTCAATTTGCACTTCTAAATTTCCTTTACTTTTTAATATTTCAAATTTCCTGAAGTTGGTCTGTATGGGCCATATTTTGCTTTTCCATCCAGCAGCGTTAAGCACACACAGCTTTTCAATGCACATTCCTCTATAATACATTCTGCATTTTCTTATAATAGCTCATTTTGTTCTCCTTAACTTGCCCGTCATCACTTTCTTACATCTCAAAGCAGACAAGCAAGTGCTGATCATATTGATGTTTTCTCATTTTTCATTTCGTAGTCCCTCTCTTTTTTTGCTCTCCTCCTTTCAAAAGCCTCTCAATCCTCAGTGTGATCTCCCCCATGGTTTCCTCTACAGCAGTGCGTTGCCTTGGTAATTACCAGTTGTCTTAAACAGACAGATGGAATAAGAGAGAGTGACGGGCAATTTTCCCAGAGCCTGCTTTCCCCATATATGTGCACACTATTTCTTTTTTGCGCCTGTGTTCTGTGTGCACACTTCCTTTTTCCTACTCGTCTCTTCCTTTCTTTATCTCGCTCCCTCTTTCACCAACTTCCTGTGAGTTTGTGCGCGATTGATCTGTGTGTGAAAAGCAGAAAAGAGGAATTACCTGACAAGATGTGTTAGCTGAAGATGGAACTGCAATAGGCACATCTCCTTCTAGTGTGCTGGTCATTTTAGATGCCAGGTGTCAGTCTGGACCTCCACAGGGGACCCAGAAGACGTCACCTCTCTTCCTTCTTTACTCTTTCTTTCCAGCAAGGCCCAAACATAGCAACAGGATTATCTAAAGAGCTATTTCTGTCTGTAAAGGGTTAGATGGGTGAAAGATGTAAGAAGAGAGTCATAGTACATGATCTGCTGACATCTTTTGTCACGTTTCACAGTTCACTTTATGTTCATATTATCCATTTTCTTCTTTCAGGCTGGCATGATCAGGACGGAGAAAGAGGAGTTTTTTATTGAACCAGTGGAAAGGGGCGATGGAGTAATAGAAAAGGAGGAGGATGGAGGAGGAGGGAGGACACACATCATCTATCGCTCGTCAGCTGTTAAGAAAGTGCCCATCAGCAGTTCAGCGGCGGACTACCACTCCAGAGGTTAGTCTGTGGTTCCCATGGTGCTATCCTCCACTTTTATACATCCTTGACTAAAAGCTCTTCATGCACACTTCAGCACCATTCTCGTATTTCTGTCTCCCCTTGAACTTACACCATGCGGACAATGCTGAGCCCCATGGTATTGGTGCAAAGTTGACGAATTACAGATTACAGAAAAAAATATTTATTTATTAGTATTTTCACTTCTAAATAATTTATTTGTTTAAGATTTTCACTTCTCAGTATTTAAATAACATGTTTAAATGTGTGTTTGGCTACCTTCCCTGAGTCATTACAGCTGCAAGTCTTTTGGAGTAGGTCTTATCCATCTTTCCACATCTTTGTAAAATGACTCAAGCTCAGTCAGATTTGTTTATAGTTTTTTTCACCATTATTGTTAAAGCCTTACTCCAGATTTACAATTGGATTTAGGTCTAGAGTTGGACTGCACAGTTCAATCACATGAGTATGCTTTGATCTAAACCATTCCACTGCCGCTCAGGCTGTATGTTTAGTGTAACTGTTGTGCTGAATGCCCAGTCTCAAGTCTACTGTAGTAATTAACACAGTGGTCCCCAACCCTGGTCCTCAGGGCCCAACTGTCCTGCATGTTTTACATGTTCCTCTGCTCCACCACAACTGGAACGATGGAATGGAATGGTTGGATTATCTCCTCAGCATGGCGTCAAGTGCTACAGAGACCTAGTACTCATTCAGTTATTTACGTCAGGTTTACAGCAGCAGTGAAACACACAAAACATGCAGGACAGTGGGTCATATGGTTTAGGTTTGGAGGCCTCTGAACTATCAGGTTTTCCTTCAGGATTCCTTTAACGTGTTCAACTCCATCCATTTTGGATAAACTCTGACTGATTTCCATGCCAAGGAAAAACATCCTTACAGGATAATACTGCCACCATCAGGGAGAATGTTTGAGGGTGGTTTGCAGAGCTTGGCTGCCTTTACACCAGGGCTCTTTATTTTTGCTTAGAACACAGAGTTAGTCTTCTCAGAGATTCCTTCTCTTTTCAGCAGTTGTTAAAGCTGAACCTACATTATTAAAGATCTCATGACACTAAGCTGATTTAATGTAAATGTATTATGACATAATGCATCTAGTCAAAATATGTGGTTGTGTAAATTTATGAGCCGAACAGACTTGATTTTACGCGATAATTAGACAAATTGTACACTTTCACAATGAAGGACGTCTGTTAGTTTGAGTCCACAGGTGTTTCTGATTACTGTACTGATGAATAGAGGTTGCGTCATAATAAACTGACGGCAAAAGCTCATCACACAAACACTCTTCAGATGGTAGGCCTATTCTTTTTTGTGAATGCACTCACTACCTGATGGAGTAGTGGAGTGGTTGAGCCGCCCGTCAGAAAGTGAACTTTTGTGTGATGTCCTGCCTCATTTTCTCACTTGATTTTCCTGCCGCACAGTAAGGAGCCCTGCTAACAACGGCCTTTACATTTTTCCATTAGGCTACAGTTTTAAAAAACCGATCAAAGACAGAAAATAACACAATCCCCAAAGGATTGTAAATTAGCCTATATTACAATGAATCATGTCCCTTTTAATTCTTTGAAACATATACATCTGAAATTAATTTAATGCAGAGATCTCTGTCCAGAAACCAACTATTGTCCACAGTCCCTGGCTTTATCTGCGCTCTCCGTTCCTGAATCACAAATTCAGTCGCAGAAAAATCTCTCTGGCAGCGCAGGATAGCGGGAACATTCGGCTGTCAGCGCAAAGCTGGGGGAATATTCTTCCATGTTCTCTCCACAAACACTATATATCAACACGATTCTCTTTGGGAGTCGTAAACAAACAAAAGTATTAAATTAATATTTTAAACCTGCAGTAAAGAAACTTCAGCCAGACCCATTAAATTTAATTGATGTATTTTTCCATCTTGAAACCGGTACCAGCCGCACTGCAGGACTCTTCTCTGAACGTGTTTGCATACGGACTAAAACCTTGATGTATCCACTGCAAAAAATGCTGCAGCATCTGCGCAGAAAGAAATCATGACTGTATGAGAAAGTGCAATGGAATCATTTAAATAATAGTCCGTTCAGATACTGATTATGTAGAATTTGTGCTGGGAGCACAAGTGGATGTGAGATCTGCGCTGGTAAGAAATTCCGCATCAGGTTTAGAAAAGTGGTCTGGAGATGTCCCTGGTGTCCCCGGCTAAAATGAGCCTATGCTTCTGGAAACACGAGATCTAACTGGTCAGTCAGTGGAAGTCGAGCTTGTAGGAGTAGTGATGCTGTCGCTGTCAGTGTTGCATCGCAGTCCACGAGCCCCACCATAGTACCGCCGCCACGCTGTCACACTCCTGCTGAACACTGTAGGCACAGCTGCTGGCAGCAACACACACTTGCGTTGAACTAAACAACCCAGGGATTCCTTTATCATAGTAATAAAAACAATTCTGCTCAAAATGTTCCGAACAGAGAAGAGAGGAGGAGGAGGAGGGAGCCCACTACTCACGGGTGCGTCTAACCTGTTTCACCCACTTAGACAGTAACTCTGGGTCTTTGGGAAACTTAAATAAACTGACACCATCCTTGTAAGCAAAATCCCCCAACACAACTCAAAGGCATTGCGATCACTTTTCTTTGTCAAAAATAGAAAATAGCGGTCCCAGTCACAGCTGAAAGCTGCTGTCAAATCTGCCAACAAACAGAATGTGTTCTCTCGCTAACGTCACTTCCGTCTTTCTGCTCGTTCAGTGCGCAGTGATACAGTAGTAAAATGCTAGTCACCGCGGCGGTTTTTTGCTCTCAGTAGGATTATACAAGGCCGGTTTTTGACTTTGACATAGTCCATTGGGTTCAGATTTCTTTATTTTATGTTATGTTTAAAAATGTCAACTTCTTGTCATGAGGTCTTTAAGCAAACTCAGTTCCACCTGGTTACGCAACTCTTGGTTTTCTTGCAAATGAACACCGGTGTGGTTTGCTTAGCGGGAATGCGAAGGAAATGACCAGTCTTTTATATATGTGAATTACCAACATATACAGTAGGTGATCTGAAATCTTTAAATCCTGGCAATTCCTGACTTGGTTTTGGTGTAACCACAGCAGCCTGTTGTAGTTTCTTGCTGTTTACTTTTTCTCACAGTCCCGCTGTGTTCCTCCCATGCATAAAGCAACAGACTGGTTAGCTGGTGTAATAATTTCCCAACATTAAAAGGTGTGACATATGGAGCGACACATGGTCTACAGATAATGGCAACTTCAGTATCAAAATAAATGTACATGCTATGGGCTTTTGATCTTTTTTACTGAAGTAAGAAAGTTGAAACATCTTGAAGGGACTTTAGTTTATTAAAGCAAAGATCTGACACAGCATGCCAGCTGTAGGATTAGAGAGAGAAGGCATATACATATGCAAAGTGTTTAGAATACTCAAGGTGTAAATATTAATCATGAAATCAAAGTTAAAACTTTGTTAAAGAAATTGCTTTATCTTTATTGAACATCTTTTAAAAAAAGACCATAATTGCATTGTCTTGTTTAAAAAAATAAAATTAAAAAAATTAAAAAAAAATAAAAAATAAGAATAATAATAAAAAAATTAAATTAAAAAAATTAAAAAAATTATTAAATAATAAAAATAAAATAAAAAATAAAAATTTCAAAGAAAAAATTATGTATTAACTTGATAATTGAAATAAAAATAAAAATAAAAGTTTAGATTTGCTAAAATGGAAATAAGTTAGGAGCAAGTATGGTGGAACTAGGTTCTTGGTGGTGTTGTTAACCAGGACTATAAGGAGCGATGCACCAACCGACGCCCGTTTTTAGTAGTCCAGGTGAATCAGAGGTAACAGACATTTTTTCAAAGTGAAGGATTGTTTTGCTTATGTGATAAGCCTGTGTGGAGCTGGACGAGGAAGGAAGCAGCAGGAGGGCAGCCGGTAAGAGAGAAATTTGAGAGACTTTGTTGCTGGAGTTGTTTCCTGGTTGACTTTAGCTTAGCCACCGGCCTAGAAGCATGGTGATGTGGCATGGCCATATTTGTTTGACACCCATACAGAGCTTTGAAGGATTGTTTCTAAGCTTAATGTTAGTAGCATTTGATAGTCATAATTTCTGCTTTTGTAAGATTTAAAATGGATTGAGGAAGTGGAAGATTAAAATAAAGCATTGATAAATTAATTAAGGAATAAGCTAATAAGTACCAAATTTAAGTTCTTTGCATTTTGTAAATTAGAGAAGTATGAAAATGTATTCAATTTGGTATAAATTATTAAATTATTAAAATATTTAGGTAGTTTAATTAAAAACATTTATTTCACCTTGAATGTAAAATGCACTGTTTCATTGGATTGCAGTTAAGTATTTTTGTGATTTGGAATACATGATTTATTTAACTGAGTAAGACTGATTTGTATTTAGTATTTATCAGAATATGAGCACATTTATTATGCTAAGACTGTTGTGCATATTTTATATTTACATTCTTTGTTTGAATTATTTTCAAGGTTTTTACCTGCCTTGAGACCAACCTCGAGACCAAGTATCTTAAAGACTGTCTAAAAAATTGCAAAATAAATTGAAGACAAAAGCACAAAACTGTTTGGTCCTTGAGTAAACACCAGATGTTGTATGCTGCATAGACCCTTCCATCCCTTTCAAGTGGGGTTTCTACACAATTTAAGGCAAAACTTGACATGCATTAAATTTCGTTTCTTCACGTCTTTAACTTTAATGTATTCATTCGATAAAGAAAATTAAATTACAAATATAATTTTTACAATGTTTTCTAGTTTTAGGTTTCTTCAAGTTTGTAGCTCATGAAAGATACAGTATATTAATTTTCAAGTCCAGAATCAGAAAGATATGTTTAAAAAAAATCACGGGAGGAAAAAAAGAAAAGAGCACAAAAAACCCCCACAAACCTGCTAAAAACACAGCCCAAATTGCAGAAAAGTGTGAAAGTTCATAACACAATGGCCACACAAATAGAAAGTAGTCATGGCAAAGGTTTCAGCTCAATGTAAGCTTTTAAAGAAAAGATTGATATGGTATTTTCTCCAGGGAGTAGGGGGAAGTTGGGGGGGAATGTTGTCAGAGAGACAGTAGCTCAAGCACCTAACAGACCGGCACCCTTCCTAGAAGGTTAAATGCTCTCTGTGGAAAACCATCTGTCTGTAATTCACCACAATGGTGAATAACAACTTTTTACAAAAACTGTATTTCAGAAAACTAAAATTCTTACAACATTTAGAGAGACATAGTAATTTCTAATATGGTTTTGAGCAGGATTCTGATTTTCCCACAGAGATGTGCATCAACATGTCTTTCAACAACTGTCTTCAGAATAGCCTTCCTTATATTAGTGAATATTAGCGATGTATACTTATATAAATCCAACAGAAGTTTCCAGAATTGCTTTTACTGAAAATATTTGAAAACTTGTGTAAGAGGTCTGCAACTAATTACAAAAGAGGAAAGTATGAGACCATATTGTAACTCATTATAATGAGTACATTGTAACAGATGAGATCTGTGTCTTCCTATTCTGAGCAGTTGACTCGAGAATGTCTAATAATATACTGAGAGAGTGAGAGAGTTTCCATAGGAACACCCAGTGAGGACAGACTGCATTTGAGTAACATAGATCTGCTCCCAATGTTACTAATACCTGGCAATGCATCCACTTACAGACACATCTCTGCAGCCTGAGCACATGTACACACTGGGGAGAACAGGAAAAAGTTTATTGAGAACACAGGCATGTATAGGATGTAACCAAAAAGCTTACACAACTCCCTTGACTGTGAATTAACACTTTGGAGCTCGCACACACGCGCGCAACGCACGCACACACACACACACACACACACACACATACACATGCTGCATGTGTGCAGACAAAGAAAATACACACTCAGTACATCTCACTGCTCCTTGTTGCCTTTGAATCTGTCTTTCTAATGAAGAGTGGGGTGCGGATCAATAGCGTAGGATAGAACAGGCCGTTGTGTGTGTGTGTGTGTGCATGTGTATGTGTGTGTGCATGCACATACAGCGTGGGCATCAGTTCTGTGGTCGTCTGGCTCTGAGAGCAGGCATTTTCAAGGCTAAGCAGACAGACTGACAGACAGAGAAGCAGGCATGTGCTGCTCCCAGTGGTATTTCATGTGGATGTCTCTCCATTTCTCATCTTTTCTTTTTTTTACTTTTTGTCTTTGCTATTTTAGAAACATTATGTAAACACAAAGTTTACCTTCCAGCTGTTGCATCATGTTTTTGTACCATCAGACATATAGGAAAGCACCTTGCAGATCCTCTGGAGTTTATGCAGAGCTTGACTTCTAGTTAACATCAAACAAAAATATTTTTATTCTCCTTTCCCTTTTATTTCTCAGGTAATCACTCCTCCAGATTAATCAGGGACATTAACATCATTAATTAATATCAATCAATAATTTCTGATAATTTTCTATGTTCGGTGTGCTTTATCCACAGCCTGACTTATTTGCTCGACAAAGACAGGGGGAAGGAAGTTATATTTAGCAAGGTAATACATGATCTAAAAAGGAACAGAAGGAATTAGAAGCAAGATTGATTGCTTTCTTACACCGTAAGCCAGGGAGGTGTGAATCAATGCTCTAAATGGAGAAAGAGAGCCTTAATATTAATGTGGTACATTCATCAATTAATCGCTGCAGCAATAGAAAATGAAAGATTTCCATTTTTCATTCCAGAGGGGATGGGGCTCCATCATTCAATGTGTCTCTGGTCTTCCGTAAAAATAAATAAATATATTATTTCATTTTATCTGCAGTTTTGATCATTGAACCTGTTTTTATTTCAATTTTCTTTTCATTTCTCTTTTTTTCTGGATTTACTGTCTATTGATACTTTTCTTGGCTGAAGCTGATTTTCGTCCTTCTCTTTTTCATCCCACAACCATAACAGAGAAAGTGGAGTTAGCGTTTTGTTTGTTAGGACTTGGCTTCCTGTCTCTGTGTGTTTCCAGTCCAGGGTTTTGAGACTATAAAATGTCTCAATTTCTCAACCATAGGACAGCTTTTTGTACTTTTTTATAGAGATTTTGTGAATATTAATCTGAGCGGAATCTGTTTTATGTGGGGATATTGAGTTGTATTTTAACTGGATGGCATCAATTAGCTCAATTCTGAACAGGTGAACTAAATAGGCATACAATTGCTGTCCTTTGCAGCTCTCTTGGTTTCATTTATATCTCATAGTGTTGTGTTAAGGTATTGTCAAGGTTTGTGATGTTGTTTCATTAGAGCTTGAGCCATAATTGTTTTTAACTCTACTTTCCTCAAATGAGGATGCAATAGTCTCTTTAATAATCCTTTATTGCTTCTTTTACACAGAGCAAGTAATTTATATTACTAAATACAAAATTAATTAAGATTAGCTCAATATAGTAATGCTCAACAAACAAAAAGTGAAAAATCTAGCCGCATACTGGCCTTATTAGTGGTCGGCTGTAGATGCCTGGGTGCTCTCCAGGTGGAGCTTGGGTGGAGGTGGGGGTCTTGGCCTTGCCTCCACTGGGCGCCCTGTGTCTGTGCCTCGGTTGCTGCTGTTGATGTACTGCTGCCTTTGCAGATGGCTCCTCTGATGGCGTTTCCTTGCATGGTTCATCTACACTCGGCCCAATGTCTGTTTTTATTGTTGCTTTTAACTGTGTGTGTGCATGGGAGTTGGGTTGGGGGGAAGCGGTATACCTGTGATAATGCTTTTAAATCTGTGAGGGAGGGATAGGAATGTAGTTTTATGTGGGGTCATTTCATTCTTTAAAGCACTTTGTGATGCAATTCTTGTATGAAAAGGGCTTTATAAACGAAGTTTGATTTGATTTATCAGGTCAGAGTAAAAGACCAGGTGGGTGCAAGCGCCACAGCTTATTAACTCCAAAGATGGATTTGTTATGCACAAGTAGAAATACCAGATTTTGGTAAATTTCCATCATCATTGTTGGATCACTGGTTATAGATTATAGGAGTCAGCTCTCCTTTTGCATAGTAGTTCCATGGTGTTTCGTACAGCTTTGTTTATTAGGCCTGAGCAGCCAAGTGCTGTGAAGGCCTATTGTATCTGTAATGTTTATTTTTTAGCAAAAATTAATTGGCTATTTGGAGGCCTAAGCATATTTGGAAACTCACAGAATTTTTCAGATGCGTCAGTCATGCGTTAAATTTACGTATTTTAAGGGTTGCCCATAGGTAGCAACAGAAATAGCTCAAGGGAGCCCTGTGGCAACTTTCAAAACACCCTCCCCATTTGGCTTATTATATCATAGAGGTAGGAAATTTAGTACATTTTTAGAACTCCCCAAGACCTAAAACTGTCTAAACCTCTTACTCCAAAATGACTAGGAAATCCACCATCTTGGATTGATCGTGCTATTTTGACCAGGTTTTTGCCATTTACAGCCTCTGCATGTGATTGAAGTCCTTGTAGAGATTTTGTCTGATCAGTTTGTAAGTTGGTCAGGATGGTCTTCAGGCATGGGGGATAAAAAGTTATCAAAGAAATTGACTTTTCATGCATATTAAGGGTGAAGGGCCAAACGGCAGAAATGTAAACATTATTATATTGCCTATTCAGAAAATCACAAAGGCATTAAACTTGCTGTGATTGGTTGACATGAGGTCCCTAACAATGCTGAATGGTCAAGTGCTGACATCACTCAAGCCCCACCGTACTTACTTCCTTTCTTAATTACTTACTAACTTATGTTTCACATTTCTAAGCAGATGATGCTGGAACTGATAAACAACTACAGTAAAGGAGTTAAATTGTGTTTAGAGCATGATTTATTATCAAATATACTAATTTATTATCACTAATTTCTAACTACCTAATGTCTGTCAGTAGTAGTGTAGAAGACTAGATGTTTGTTGTGATTTCTGCTCAGCAGATACAGAACATTGCTTTAATAAAATAATAGTTCTCAGATGATTTCTCATCGTGCTTCAAATGCCAGTTGCTCTGTGTCGATATCTAGTATCTGCTGTGATTCCGCAAAGCAATATAGTGCAATTCCTTTTATTTTTATTTGCGCTGAAGTAAAACACCCACTTTAGTTCATTCTGACATGTCTATATGCTTTTCAGCAAAATCCAGACATTTAGACACGTTTAGAGAGAAGTTCGAAGTGAGGATCTAAAACAACTCTGACCACCCTCCATCCATCCATCCATCCATCCATTCATCATACTTATCTGATGTCAGGTTACAGGGGTAACAGTTTAAAAATTCAGACATCTCTTTCCAGTAAGACTCTCCAGCTAACTCTGGGGAATAACATGGGTGTTAAAAAAATTTTTTTCCTGTTAGTTTATATTCATCTTGAGTGGAAAAAAATCTGAAGTTGTTTAGCTTGGAGATTCCAACGAAGTCTCATAATTTCCTGAAAGCAAAAACAAGACCATAGGCTTCCTAACCACCCTGCTGTCCTCTACCTTTCCTTGAGATCCACTCCATGATCACCACAGTCAGGGCACATAGGGGGCAGCCCTGTCGGACTACAACCTGCACTGTACACAAGCTCAGCTTTGTGCCAAAAATGATATACAGCTTTTGTTCTGACAACTATCTCATGTTTCATGTTCACAATGGATGGCTGTATGCATTGTTTTATTTCTGGATCAAAATGCTTAAACACATATTCTAGTAGGCCAAAGAAAAAACAACAACTCCTACATGTGTACACAGGAGATGTGTAAGCACAAACTTCGCACACATACACACATCATATATTCGTGAACGGCCCAGGTATGCCTCTGGGAGGAAATTACAGTGCAAGGAGGGGAAGCATTTCAGCAACCAGCTGCTTCTGCTCTCCGCTTTTTGTGGTCATTGGCTCTATCCGTGGAGTGCACCACTGCTTTATTACGACTCTCAGCCTCTGCATGTGCATCTGTATGTGTGTTTGCAACTCCTTGCATTCCTGTTTGTACTGTATTTGTTTCCCCTTGCATTCGAGGGTTTTATTCCATTCCTGTTTAACTCACCGCTGACTGACAGCATTTGTGTGTCTGCTACTGTGTGTCTGAGTGTGCTTTTACTGTATGTCCCTCAGTGTGTGTTCTCCCTTTTGCTTGTCTCCTCACCTGCTAGTAAACTCCCAGCAGGCCCTCCATTGAGCCGTCAGTCAGCACGCAGCAGCGCTGCTTTTAAACTGAACAGGTCTCTGGGGATAATAGCAGGGTGCGGCCGACCTCTGCACTGAGCCTCATGAAGCTTGTGCATGTGGATGTCTGTGGTTTAGTCTGTCTGTTTGAAAAAAGGAGAGGGTGAGTTAAGGAAGAGAAGCCACGGAATATGACCGAAGAGGTAATGTGTCATTACAGCCCTAGTGATTGAGAGAGTGTCACTATAATCATGGTGATCATAGCACTGACAAGATTAGCACCTTTGTGGTACCTCTGATGAGATGTTCATATTTTTAGAACCCGACCTTGTTGTTGACATATTACTAAGCCTACATACCGTGGCTGAGCTTATTTTCTCAGTCATGTCTTTTTTTTCATTTTTATTTTTTCTGTCTAGTGCATTTAGTACACTTCAGTTTTTATGAATTTCCTCTTTATTTACAAATCACAGAAAGAAAAGAAAAGATCATTTTTGGGACAGGAGAGAAGTCTAAATTTTAGATCTATAGACCTGTCATCTGCACCATGAGGACATTGAAAACAGAATAGACTAAATCTATCAGGTGGGATGGCTGGATGGATGGACGGATGGTTGCCCTCCCTACAGTTTTGATGAGGTAACACCATTGTAGTAAAAAACGTAGTAGATTGCACACTAGTCTTAAATAGGATTGATTTGTCTCAATGCAATCGTAAAATAGTAAATTGCCTGTACTTGTATTGTGCTTTATCTAGTCCAGAGCACCACAAACCCCTTTACACTACATTCTGTCATTCTCCCATTCACGCACATATTCACATGCTGATGGCAATATTTGTGTATTAAAAAAGGACAAAAAGATCCTACCTTTTGTTGCAAGGCCAACATAATGCTAAGCAGGCATGCTGATCAGTTATTACTCACTTGTCCAGTAGCAGCAAGCAAAGACAGTCTCTGTCCCACAGGCTTCTTTTTTTTTTTTTTGCTCTGAGATCTGCATCTGCATTTCGCAAAAAGTCAGTGGGATGTTTACTTTTGTCTGATTTCTTGTTTGGCCTTTTTCTTTCTTTCTTTTTAGGGTTCATTTGACAGTGCTTTTGTTTTGAGCTTTCAGTCTATAAAGATGTATGCATGGTACACCAAAACCATTTAGTATTTGACCTTTTTGAATTCTGATTTGGTCCTAGCTAATAAACAATGCAGTCAAGTTTGGTTTATTGGTCCAATTCCTGAACAAGCAGGAGTGAATAGTCAGCAGAACCTTGCTCAGTGTGAGCGGCACTTTCATGACTCGGGCTTTTAAAAGACAAAGCAGACGGCCACAGCAATAAACAAACAAATTAATAAATAAAATATAAAAACGCTGGTCCAGCTGTTACTGTTAAAGAAAAAGTCCAGAGTTAATGGCAGCAGTAGTGGTTTCATCCAAGCAGAGAAAAACAGCTAAACGGCATCGCACACCTGTGGTGCATTTAAGGAAATGTATGGTGAGTTCAATGACGTAGGACATTTAAAAGGTATAACAAAAATACACTGAAACTAATACCATAAGCCATAAACTTATGTTT
This sequence comes from Valencia hispanica, assembly GCA_963556495.2. Classification (NCBI taxonomy): domain Eukaryota; kingdom Metazoa; phylum Chordata; class Actinopteri; order Cyprinodontiformes; family Valenciidae; genus Valencia; species Valencia hispanica. The sequence continues at coordinate 29,198,212 of OY747702.1, read as the reverse complement.
AATGGCAGTTGGCAAGCAATGTTTGGTGCCTACTAAGTGTGCCCTACTTATGTTTACAAAGTACTGAAAAACAAACAAACAAAAACTATATTCTTTCTACTTATTTTGTCTTCTGAAGATATTTAAGCATTTTTTCGGAACTAAAAGGTTTTGGATATCCAGTTGCAGTTTGATATCTTGTAAATTTTGTAACAGTTCCCTCCTCTCAATATTACACTTCAGGTAAAATAATAGAACATGTTCCACATACTGTTCTTGAAGACAAAAGTCACATTTCCCTGTCACACCTGTTTAAATAATGTGTTGTTTAACCCCGTATGACCAAACCCTAATCTAGCTATAATTATCTCCTCCTTTCTGTTTCGTTCTGTTTTCCTCATTATACCAACTCTCCTTTGAATGTTATAAAGCCACCTACCAGTTCTTTCTTCTCATTGTTTTTGCCATTTTTCTTGACCTTTTAATGCTGCCCTTTTCTTTTCTATGGGTTCTTTTATTTTGAGATGTCTAAGCACATTGGTTTTGCACAGTTTTTATTGCAAACTGTTTTTATTTGTATTGGATGTTGGAGGAGAAATTGAAGACCGCCACATGAGTAATGACGACAACACATTGGCGTGACGTGATGATGTCATTAATATGCAAATTAGCATGGGTCGTCATCTGGCGACATCTAACGACTTTCTGGGTCAACTTCAGCTACTTTCGGTCAGTGACAGTTGGCAACACTGCCCACGGGAGGGCTGTATTGATTTTGCAGCCAGGAGAAAGCAGAGCATATCTCTGATTGTAGAAGCTAAGCGTTAGCAAAGCCACAACAGGGCGTAACACGTTTGGGCTTGTGTTATTTGTGGACATAGCTCATCAGCGTTGCATTTTTTTACCCAAAACAGAGTAGCTGAGGAAGAAACTGTTAGAATTTGTCTTGGAAAACTGCGAGCGAAGTAAGTTAAGTTATTTGTTCGAGATCGACTCGTAATCCTGACGTTTCCCCGCACCCACTTCTCTGACAAACTGGAACCTTCTGAAACAGGAGCAAGAGAGCGGTTTTCCGCACAAAACGACTCACAAGGCATTCATTTGCGCTTGAGACTACAGCTAATTTATTGAAAAAAACGAGTGAATGAGACCTTTAACAGATATCCAGAAGACAGTCATTGACACCCCCCACAAGGAGAGGGCAAACCAAAAAAGGTAATTGTTAAAGAAGCTGGAGGTTTATACGTTGCTGTATCGAAGAAATGTTTATAGAAAGTTGAGAGGAAGGAAAAAGTGCGGTAGGAAAAGGTGCACCAACTGCAAGAATAACCACAGCATTAAGATGATTCAACAAATTGTGAGAGCTTCACAAAGAGTGGAATGAGGCCAGAGGCAGCACATCAAGAGCCATTATGTACAGAAGAATCCCACACATGGGCTATAAATGTCACATTCGTTGTATCAAGCCCCTCCTGAACCAGAGACAACGTCAGATGTGTCTTACTAAGGCTGAGGAGGAAAAAAAATGGACACAGTTAATGTATGAGTACATTTTTGCACAGTGGCCTAAAGTCCTCTTTCCAGATGAAAATAAAGTTGGCATTTCATTAGGAAATCCTGGTCTCTGAGGAAATGTGGAGAGGCACAGGATCCATATTACTTCAACCTCAATGTGAAGTTTACATAGGGATGATTTGGGATGTTATGTCATCTGCTGGTGTTGGTCCACTGTGTTTTCTGAACTCCACAGTCAATAGAGCCACCCATCAGGAATTTTTAGAGGACTTAATGGTTGTGCTTGTTGACAAGCTTTATGGAGAAGCTGATTTCATTTTCCAGCAGGATTTGGCATGTGCCCACAATGCCAATACCAAAAGCTGGTTCATTGACCAATGACCAAGGTCTTACTGGGCTTGTTTGGCCATGGATAATCTATGGGGTTTTTAACTGAAAGATGAGAACCAACAATGCAGATGACCTGAAGACTGCTAACAAAGCAACCTGGCCTTCCATTACACCTCAGTAGTGCCACAAACCGATTGCCTCCAGGCCACGCCGTGTTAATTCTATAATTCATGCAAAAGAGCCAAAACTATGTACTGAGTGCATGGAAATGAACATACCTTTCAAGGGTTGGAAGGGTTTACAAGGAATATTACACTTTTTCATAATATCCAAATGTTTTGAGATATACAGTACATGTATACAGCTAAGTTTATTTATCTAAAGAGCAATATTGAAAGTGCCTTGGTTTTATTGTGTGCAATTTTCATGAAATGTCAAAGATTCTAAAGCAAGGTTTCAAAGGGTGGTTGAAGTTGAATTTTTGGGCCTACAATCAAACCAAATCTATACTATTACATTTAAAGGTAAAACATGTTTTAAAGAGACTTACATGTGGTGTTCACTCATAGCATCAGGTACTAAGTGACTGCAGTTTTGTGCCTTGTACCTCCATGAAGCTGGCCCGCGTTGTCTCAACATCCGTTATGCAACCAGCCAACCTAAGGGACAGAAGCTCGAGGAAGATGAGATGGTGTGTGACTCCCTTCCTCCCACTACTGTCACTGTGCAGCAAACACACTCATAGCATGCACACCCACCCACACATATGTTGTGTTAAATCTGGCACTGCTAAGGGAAGCACAGGAGCTGCAGCCACTGCTAAATATTCCTTAAAGTTAGCAGTACCCTCAAGAAATTACAATGTTTTCTGATGTTTGAAGAGCATATTGCAGGTTTAATATTTTCTGGAATGCATATAAGATGTTGTCCAAATATTACTATTCGAAATGTTTATTGAGGGTATTTTAAATTTCAAAGTGCATAAAGGCACACATTTTAATTAAAAAGTGTCATAATCTTGACCTGTGACATAGTTATCAGGTGGAGCGGTCAGGTTATCGAAAGTCTGTGTGTTCACTAGTTTTAGATTGTGTTAATTGTTAAAAATTTTAAATTATTCAAATCAAATCAAATCAAACTTTATTTATGAAGCGCTTTTCATACAAGAAGTTGCATCACAAAGTGCTTTACAGATTAAAATGACCCCACATAAAACCACCTTCCCTTCCCTCCCCCACAGATTTAAAAGCATGGTCACAGTTATACCCCCCTCCCCCCAACCCATCTCCCATGCACACACACAGTTAAAAGAAAAGGTAAAAAAGGACATTGGGCCGAGTGCAGATGAACCATGCAAGGAAACGCCATCAGAGGAGCCATATGCCCCGGCAGCAGTAGATTAACAGCAGCAGCCGAGGCACTGACACAGGGCACCCAGTGGAGGCAAGGCCAAGACCCCCACCTCCAACCAAGCTCCACCCGGAGAGCACCCAGGCAGCTACAGCCGACCACCGCTCCCGGGGCAGAGGGCTCCCACAGAGGAAACACTGGAACGGGGATTAAGATAAATTAAAGTATAAAAAGAAACGGTAAATTAATGTGCTAAGATTGAAAAGTAAAACTGATAAAAATATAATCATATAAAACATCCAAAGCAATTAAACAAACAGTGATAAATAATAATCAGTTAAAAGCTAAGCTAAAAAGGTGAGTCTTGAGCCTGCTCTTAAAAACATGAATATTCTCTGCAGCCCTGAGGTTCTCTGGCAGCCTGTTCCAGAGGTGAGGGCCATAAAACTGGAAAGACGCCTCGCCATGCTTGTGTGTATTGTGGTTGCTGTACAAACACCAGCCTGTCAGGACATCGAATCCACAGCAGGCTCATAGCTATACGGTTGTGGTCCATCATATGTGTAGTTGTAAACATTGAAAGTTTTTTTTTGTGTCAGTCTGTATTTAAATCCATAGTTTTCTATTGATGGAGCTGACAGGACTCCCTTCTGCTACGTCACTTCCGGTCTGGCAGAGGTAAAATCTTCTCGCAAAAGCGACTCAAAAAGCTAAAATAATTAATGTATGAGTACATTTTTATTTAGAAACTGTTCCTACTATATTTCTCTAAACTGTGGTTTAGGGGGGCTCTAACTTGCAACCTGCACTTTAAATTCGGCACAGTCATATATTTTGGCCTTTGGTGGGGGGCGGGGTTGTTTTGTCAAATGTCAAAGAAAAAAGTTTAAGAAGACCTAATCGCTTTTATTTAAAAACATCAATGGCACTACTTTTAACATTGGTGCAATTATATGATCACTTCTCCCAAAATTATGAATTATTATTATATTAACACTCTGAATGTGGTATTTGTCAGGAAATTATCAACTCTACTCACGCCCACCTGTGCCGCTCTTCAATCGCTGGTCAGTGACCCGTATTTAAGAAGCCCTCACTCACCTACTGCTCGTTCAGTCATCTGCTCCGCCAACCCTGAACTCCTTCCTCATCGTCGTTCCCACGTTGGCCGAGATTGTTTCCGGTCCGTTCATTCATCCTCACGTCCTGCTAGATCAGACCTGCCTTGCTCTCCAGTCTTGTCTCCTTCCTTTTGGAGGTTCTGCGGCTAAAAGCCTGCCAGCCTGATAAATAAAGAGCAATCGGAACTACTCCCCATCTCTGTGTAGTTCTGACAGTATTTATGGGATTAATCTTTAGTAATTTTTTACACACAAATGCTCATAAAGAGAGTGAGAAAACACGGGTGAATATATTGACAGTTGGCTAGTTTCTGTACTGATAAGACTGCATCTCATAATCTGAATCAAATATGTTTTTAAAAGTCAAGGCCAAAATCATAATTTAATCTCAAGAACAGAGATTCAATAAAGTCAATAAAGAGTCAATAAAAAAAATACAATAGAGCCAACAATCAATCTCTAAGACTTTTGAAGCACAAAGGAAGATGTCCATAATTTATTGTGGTGGAAGATTTTAAATATGAGACTATTGTGCATTCTATTTATCTTTCCTTTTGCTCTTTAAAGATGGAGATGGGGACATCTCTGCTACTATCCAAGCTATGACCATGTTTTTGCTTCCAAGGTAATATCCCCACACCTGTCCTTATATTTTTTCAACAGGGAAAAAAAATCCTTGGTTTGGCCATGATAAACAGTTGGCCAACAGCTCAAAGCAACAGGTAGCTGAAGTGAGTACTACCTTATGCTCTTGACAACCAAATAAACTGTTATCCCTTAATTGTATAAGTCAGACTGGACATTTTACAGCCCCCTTGCCACATTCAGCCCCTTAATTGGCCCAAAGGTGTCAACAGAAAAGCATAAAGTAAAAACACATTGTGTTGATTTCATTCAAGAATCAAATATACTCATGTTATTTTGAAAGTGTCAGCCATTGTTTCTCTGTTGGGATAGCTATAATAGCAATCATTTGTATGCTTATGTTAGGAAGTGTGAAGCCCACAGCCCCACATTAATACCTGGTTTGGGGAGATGGCTCCTTCCTGTCAGGGCAATCGACGTGGCAAGTGGCTGAAGACTTTGAAAGCACAATGCCAGCTCAGCAGGACCAACCACTGTCTTTTAGCAAGAGGGGTGTATTGGGTTTAATTAGATCATTTGACCCTTAGTGTTGATGTTTAGTTCTATTTCTCTTCAATAGTATGGCTAAATCACTATGTAAGTTATCATCCTGCATCTTTGTGACATTTTTATAAGTACAGGTGTGTATACTCTCTTTGCTCGGTTATCATTATGTAAATCAACATCGACTTTACGATCTGTATAAGAAAGGCCAAAAGGTACAACTGACCAAGAAATTAGTGAAATAATAATTATTGAACAATACTTAAGAATGTTGCTCCCTGAGCTCCAGGTCTGGTCTTGAAAGCACAATCCTGCGTTTGCAGTGATGCCAGCTGAGCTGGTGTTTGTGGCTGCCAGGAGGAAAGGACAACTATGGAATTACAATGCATGCAAAATGGCAAAGGAAGGTCCCAAATCAACGCAGATCTATCACCAAGTGCTAAAACTCCAGTGCAAGAGAACCAGCTTGCTGGCAGAGCAATAAAAAACTTCTGATATAAATATTTGTTTCCTCTGCAGGCTAGAGAGCCATATGAAGTCAAAATGCCCAAAGAATTTAGCTAAGATGGTTCAAATGTGTTTTAAGCCTTGTCCACATTCAGGACCTGGGCTCAAGTGTAACCCGATTGTTAAAATGGTATAAATTGAAGCTAAAAAAACAATTTTCAGATCATTACGTGATAATGGCAGTCCTTTTTCACTCATACACAGAGATGTTATGCCCCCCAATATTGTCTGTATCAGTGATACTATCCACATTTGTTGTGTGTATGGCGTTGGAAAAAGTTTATTAAACAGCTAAAGTGTACATAAAGGTGAATGGACACACTTACCTTTTTAAATATTGGGGTAGTTGATAACTTGCCTTATTCAATTGTGTTGGGAAGAGATCTTCTAGTGCTTTGTGATTTGTTGGAGACATACCAAAATCACAAGTGCAATTTGGCTGTTACTGAAGGACAAGCTCAAAAGTCCAGTGACACCCCTGAGTCTTTCAATGCTTTGCCACTTTTTAATGAAGAATGGTAAGTTGCATCTTGGAAGTCTTGTAAAAGCCGCAGACAGAGAAGACAGGAAAAATTCCAGCATACTTCTGTAAAGCCAGAAATGCATATTGAGCCAAAACTGCCTTTGGAGCTTCAAATTCCTGACAGTGAGTTGCAGAAAACTGCTTCTGGTTTAACTTCCTGTTTCTGGAAAGCAATAGAAAAGGACCGAACAGAGGAGATGGACATTAACAGAAGTGGATGTGTCATGTAAAATACTCTACCATCATGTGCAGTCTTGTGTTGGTGGAGGAGCTGAAGAGAACCAAGAAGAAGGTAGCAACAGCAGTCAGACAGTATCTGTGCATGAAATGCAGAATGTAGCAGGATGTGTCCCCCCCCAAATTGTACAAGTAGGGATGTACCAAGCAAAAGGGCTGATTGAAATTAGGCTATTTGTTTGCTTGATCGGCTTTAATCAGTGACTGGCAGGTGAAATAATTGACTTTTTTGGCTATTCAATAAATATATGAAAACTGAAATCCTTCCCTTTTCACAATCTGTAATTGCACTGACAACAAGCATGAGCTTTGATTAAAAGTCAATAAGAAAAAACAGATGCAGCTTAGGGAAAATTGCGTTGATGCATAAACTGAAATTTTAGATTCCTTCTTTTTTTAATTCAAACTACCTATAGCCCTGCAACAATTTCTTTCTCATTCGTGGTTACATTTTGGTATATTTCTTTGTTAAATTATAACAATACTTTACACAAATCAACTTGTGTCTGTAGTTGTCTTGGAAAGAAAATTGAAATCTGCAAAACTTGGAATCTATAGGTCAAATCACAAAGAAAAACAGTAATCAGCAGAGGCTAGTAAAAGCCTGATCAGCATGCATTGATGTATCACTCAAAACCATGTGTGGTTTAGAATCATGGTATACCCTGAGACTTTGCTTAATATTTTTATAATTGTATTCTTAACTGATTTGTTTTGGTTTCGTATATCATATTAGTGTGTGAATGTTGAGTCTAGCACAACCTGTCCAGCATCAACATGATAACCCTAATCAGCTGCTGAATACACTGCACCTGAGTTGATGTAAAAAAGCTTCAGCCTCCATCCAGGTCCACAGTATGAGGCACTATTCACTGAAATGGCACTGAGGGTAATGTAGCTGTGTGTGTAAAGAGGATGTAATAGCGAGGCAACTGATTTGGAGGTTAATGGAGCCTCTCATGTGAATGAGGCTTTTATCACTCAGGATAGTCTGACAATTACACGGCTTTCACCGCAGTTTCCTTCTCCTGTAAATGTATGTGTGTGATGTTCTTAGGTTCTTATGAGCTGTAAACATACACCATTGGAGTGAAACTGTTATATCTGAAGCCCGTAAAGCCTGTCAGTACTGTAATAAATATGGGTCTCTATTCTAATTTACACTTTTGACAGTATGGGTTTAAATATGCATTCAAGGTTCAGCTTAATGCTAATCTTGTTTTTTAAGGAATCTCCCTGGAGGATACGGTTCCTGATTGACCTTTTCACTCCACTTGCTTATGAATGTGCATTGTAGTTCATGTGCAGTGTGTGTGCCTCATTGCTGCTGTCTGATTAGCAAAGTGATGTGTGGTGGTGGGAGTTTGTTACGCTCCAGTTTATTTGCCATTGCACCACCCCCGGGAGTTTAATTGAATAAAACACAGCTCTGAGGCTTCTCATTCAACAAACGCTTTATTGCACCTCATAAGAGTCAATGAAATACGCACACATTTATGGCCCTGACAAATTGCACAGGTGGAGTGAATTGGTTTGGGTTTTTTTTTTATCCATTAATTTTGGTGTTTTTTAATTTGATTGGCAAGACAGTCACTGTGTTCCTCCTTCTGCCAAGTATCCTGGTAATGGCATACAGAAAATGACACCAATAGTTCTTTGCTACAGTCAGTTAGATAATATTCAATCATAACATCAGCTTTTATACACTAGTGTCTTAAGTGCATAGCACTGTGATTTATTTTTACCATAACTCTAATTATCCTCATCTGGACCTATCATGCCCTAACATTGAAAGTGCTTCCCAAAAGTAGCAGAACCTCCTCAGGAAGGAAAAACAATTTTCTGTAGAGGCCATTCACTGAAATTGGTCCATATGTTATGTCAAAATTTTACATGTACAAAGAGCATGTATAAGAAACCCAAGTTGGTTGTGAGAAACTAAACAGTTGTCTGACCCAACAGCTGACACTATCGTCCATTTCTATGATCAGAACTCTCTCACATTTAAAAAATATATATATATAAAAAAGCTGTTTAAAACTCCAAATTATCTGAAAAATATTGTAGAAAATTTCAGATGTGTAGAAATAGATAGACCTTTAATTGTCTGACAATACTCTGAACTTTCATTCTCAGTTTCGCTCAGAATACCTGCTTAGGTTGTTTAATTTCAGATTTGTTTGGTGATTTTATGTTAGTGAGATAATCAGTGCCGGCGCTAAGCCCAAGCGAACAACAAAGCATTTGTGCTTAGGGGACCTAAATGCTAATTATTGATGTGAGATGTGACATGTAAAATGTTCCAATATAATTTAATTGAAATGTCAAATTCATCTATTTTTTATTAATAAATGTTAGACTGAATAGAAAAAAATAAAATAAAAATATTTGATACGTAAAATATTATGTATTATCATTTCCTGCAACTGTTACCCTTACAATTGATTTTGTAAATAGGAAGTGGTAAAAATCGCTAATTCCACCATTATTCCTTTTGCTGCTATATAGTACAATCAGGATTTCTTTTTTTCCTGAGATACTTAGTCCTGTAGCACAGGGAAAAGAAAATGAAGACTCTATCTTTTACTTGCACAAAAGCTGATTTATAGTGATACATTTACAGTGGCAATAAACATTAATTTGAAAGTAATCGTATTGATAGTACTCATCAAACTTAAATGACTCGATAGAATAGAAATATGAATAATATTGAGTGGGATTAGTTTGTATCAATATCTGTGTCCAGTTGCTTCATGAGCCTTATATATGATTAAATTTATGGTCTTAGGGGCTGTCCATCTGTTCTGTTCTTCTGGGTATTATGTCAATGAAAAAGGGAATTTTTTTTTTTGCACAATGTATCTGATGATGCAAGTTTTGGATGGTCACATATTTCTGCTTAATACCAGTCTTTATGGTTTTGCAATAATAATCAGTCATTAAGCTATAGTAAATAGATTACTGTCTCTAAAATGTGTTTGTGGTGGCAGTTTTATCTGTGAGGGGTGTGTAACAGATCTAATAAAGTGACTGGTTTACACAGTCAGTGGATAGTAACCATGGAGGTGGGTATGCTTTTATGTAATGTGTCCTCCGCAGCTGTGGTCACAATCACACTGAGACAATTACAGAGCATGCTGGCATGTCTTCAATGCTGGGCCTGTACACATACTCTTCCTCTCCTGTGATGTGTGTTCGTGTCGTGAGGAGAGGGAGATGGATCTTCCTCCATAACACATGTGCTAATGCCATTGAAAACCTCTCTCCCCGTGATCCCTCTCTCAGTCCTCAGAACTCTAACTCTGGGAATCTCTGAAAGGATTCCCAATCAAGCTGACCAACCCCAGTTTTCTGGCTCGTAGTCATCTTTGTGTGCATGTGTGCTTTCAGTTTATGCACAGTAGCTTACTCCCCTGTTCTCCCATCTGCATTCTCCTTTTGACCTCTATTCTTCCTGTCTTACTTTTTCCTCAACCATCTGTCCCTTTGTGCTCTGCTCAGTAGTTTCCTTTCTCTTTTTAACTCTCAAGGCCAACTGAATGTCCCCACTTACAGCAACCAGTTTGGATGTTTTTTTATATATCATCTTAGATTTATTTTTTGTAAAATTCCCAAAGAGGCATTGATCGGATTTTTAATCATCCATTCTAGTTTTTGCAAATCTTAAACATGCTGATTATGATTTTACCTGATGCAATTTTCATTAGAACTACAGTGTAAGACATTAGAACAGCATTGTATATGTTTTTCTACATTTTCTTTTCTGGCTCTTTTAGGTTGTCTAAGTAAATTAGCCGGTTATTTTCACATAGACAATCTATCTTATTTATTGTGTGAGGAAGACACAAGAACCAGAGTTGTGGATAGATGGTACATAAAAAATATTAACTCGATTTAAAATAAAATTTGGACAGATTATAGAAATACTCATCAATTAAGTTGAAGTGAGGAGCTTTAACTTAAATGAGTTTTACAATTATTTGTAATTTAACTGCCAATGTGATGTTGCAGCTCCAGTCTAAAACATCTGAACAATAAAAGCTATAAAAACACTCGAAGTGCTTTTGTTTTTAGGTTTTAATAAGAAAAAGACAAGAACAGGCCACTCTCTTACAAGATCTTTTGGTGAATTATTTTTACTCACGCAACAGATAAACATGTCTATGAATATTTAAAAGAGCAACTACAACAATCAGCCAGCTAAATCCACCCAATTATCTGCAAGGGTAGGAGAAAAGAAGAAATTGTTCTATTGAGATGTGAGATAAGGAAGTCTAATCTACTTTAATCACACATCTGTTAAGGCTTTGTTACGTGCACACAATCAATACAGGCTTAAAATGAGAAGCACCTTCACTATATTTATTTATTTGTGAATTATAACATTATACTAAGAGGTATAATTTATCATATGCCTGCCATCACACCTTCTGCAGCAAAACGCACACTCAAAGGCAGATGCGATTGTGATGTCTGCGTGTGGCATGCGTGTTGCTCTCTCTGTCTAGGTAGTTAGGGCTGAAATTGCCAATAAATAGTGGCCGGTGGCCTTCAGCATCACCAGCGGGGAGAGATTTGTGTCCTCGTACCCGATTGGCCCAGGGCGGAGAAAGAGAACAAACCATCCTGTTAATCAGGGAACACTGCGAGGACACTGGGTGTGTTTTTCTGTAGTGGTCACGCTTGTTGTGGCACATTGTCAAACTTATGTGTGTGCTTGTGTTTGTGCAAAGAAGAGAAACCCTGAGAAAGTGAGTTGTGTGTGCTCGCAATATTTTTCCAGCTGATGGAGACGTCAGCAGTGCAAAGCTAAGCCCGTGGATGACAGATGGGTGTTAAAGGCCACTGGAGCAGCAATGATTTTAATACGCACCGTATGTCTGTGCACAAACTTCTGCCAAAGCTGTCATAAAAACCTACCTTACAGCCCCATTTGACCAATTTTTACTTTTAGGGCTAAATAAAGTTTGGATATCCATGGTTCAGTCTAAAACATTTAAAACATAAAATATTATTATTGCAGCTGAAAATCCATCACTTTAAGGAGTTCTTATTGAATTTTTTTGTACTTCAATTGATACTATTGTGTATTTTGTTATGCTTTTATAAGTACAATAAGTAACAATGTACAACTTAATGAGTTAACATACACACACACCTAACACCAATAAAAATATGATAAAACATACATAAAAACTGTGACCTTTAGGCCTTACCATAACTGTATACAGTAGGTATTATAATGCATTTATTTTTAAAGTAGATTATGATTTAATGTAGAAGGGAATTCAAGGTATGAGTAGCTGTGGCAAAAAGTCTGAGTCTGAATCTGTATGTTTTTAAGGAACAGTCTGTAATGGAATCCAAACTAATGAAAAGATGAATGGGTCAGAAACACAAAAAGAAGGTCTAGGAGTGACCTAAAGTCTTAAATTCAATTAAGTTGCATGACCCTAAACAGGCCAATCATCCTCAAAATCCCTCCAGTGATGCTGAACTAAACTCAGCGAAAAAAGAAACGTCCCTTATTCAGGACTGTGTATTTCAACAATAATGTTGTAGAAATCCAAATAACTTTACAGATCTTCATTGTAAAGGGTTTAAACAATGTTTTCCATGCATGTTAAATTAACCATAATCAAATAATTAACATGTACCTGTGGAATGGTCATTAAGACCTTAACAGCTTACAGAAAGTAGGCATTTTAGGTCACAGTTCTAAAAACGCAGGACACTAAAGAGACTTGTCTACCGACTGTGAAAAACACCCAAAGAAAGATGCCCAGGGTCCCTGCTCATCTGCGTGAACGTGCATTAGGCATGCTGCAGGGAGGCATGAGGACTGCTGATGTGGCTAGGGCAATAAATTGCCACAACAACTGCCCAAGTCACACCAGGAACACACAATCCCTCCATCAGTGCTCAGACTGTCCGCAATAGGCTGAGAGAGGCTGGATTGAGGGCATGTAGGCCTGTTGTAAGGCAGGTCCTTACCAGACATCACCAGCAACAACGCTGCCTATGGGCACAAACCCACCTTCGCTGGACCAGACAGGAGTGGCAAAAAGTGCTCTTCACTGATGAGTCACGGTTTTGTCTCACCAGGGGTGATGGACGGATTCGTGTTTATCGTCGAAGGAATGAGCGTTACACTGAGGCCTGTACCCTGGAGCGGGATCGATTTGGAGGTGGGGGGTCCGTCATGGTCTGGGGCGGTATATCAAATCACCATCGGACTGAGCTTGTTGTCATAGCAGGCAATCTCAATGCCTTGCGGTACAGGGAAGACATCCTCCTCCCTCATGTGGTACCCTCTATGCATGCTCATCCGGACATGATCCTCCAGCAGGACAATGCCACCAGCCATGCTGCTTGTTCTGTGTGTGAGTTTCTGCATGACAGCAATGTCAGTGTTCTGCCATGGCCAGCGAAGAGCCCGGATCTCAATCCCATTGAGCACGTCTGGGACCTGTTGGATCGCAGGGTGAGGGCTAGGGCCATTCCCCCCAGAAATGTCCAGGAACTTGCAAGTGCCTTGGTGGAAGAGTGGGGTAACATCTCACAGCAAGAACTGACAAATCTGGTCCAGTCCATGAGGAGGAGATGTACTGCAGTACTTCAAGCAGCTGGTGGCCACAACAGATACTGACTGGTACTTTTGACCCTCCCTTAATTCAAGGACACATTATTCTATTTCTGTTAGTCACATGTCTGTGAAACATTTTTAGTTTGTCTTATGGTGTTGACTCTTTTAGTGTTCATACAAATATTTACACACATTAAGTTTACTGAAAGTAAAAACAGTTGAAAGTCAGAGGACGTTTATTTTTTTGCTGAGTTTAGTACAATTATGCATAGATGAGTGGGCCAAAATTCCTCCACAATGATGTAAAAGGCTCCTCTCCAATAATCACAAATGCAACCAGTTGTCTAATGTAACATTTTTATATGATCTCTGTGACAAAATAGCTATAACAAAAAAAAAACATCTTTAAGATGTCAAACACTTTTCCAGTGTCGAATGTCAGTGCACTGTATGATAATTTACAAATGTAGAGCTCCTCTGTCAATTCCTGATTCCTTTTTAGAGGATATATGCTGGTTTTGTCCCTCTAAATTAGCTGAAATGCTACAAAACCTCAGTTAACTTGACATGCTATTTTCATAATAAAATGATAGCAGAAGTTATAAAGCTGACCTAAAATGAAATGTATTGAATTGGAGCAACCAGTTTTTTTTTTTATGTCAGCTTTCTCAACTTGTTCTGCTCTTTGTGATTTTTCCTTCCCCTCTTCCTGCTCCATCATGCGTTCTTTCCTGGAGGTAGCCTCAGGGCAGGCAGGTGTGTGTGTGTGGTTGTATATGCATGTGCATATGTGTGGATCTGTTCATTCCTGAGTGAGCAACATGCTCACCTTACAGCTAAGGCACGACAAAAAACACTCCAGTTTAAAACTTTTTGAAGTTATTTACTTACATTAAAGTTAGATTTTCCTTCCATCCGTTTCTTTATCTACATCTTCCTTAGTGGGTAAGAATGTTCTTTTCATGGGTCACTTTAATTGTTCCTGAAGTATTGCTTCCATCATGCAGGATGCCAGTTTCCTACCTTGGGAGCTCTGAAATGTGGTCATTTAAAGTACTTAAATGTAAGAGTACGTTTTAAGAGACTTGACTTAAAATAGATATAAAACAGTATTTATTATTGTTTGTTTGATAAGATAAGCAATAAAGTTATCTCCAATAACACCTTCAACATGAGTGATAATATCTTAGTTTCTCGGCAACTTTAGTGGAAGTGGGTCAGATTTTTTCCACCAATATGTATTAATATTCCCTGTGACAAATTTTGCTTCGTATTTTGCTTGGTATTCCTCAGATATGTTTCCTTGAAATAACACTTTATGCTTTCATGCATACTTAAAACTCTTTTGCCATTTTCTTTTGGATGAAAGAAGTTTTTCATGACACCTCAAATCTTTGACAGCTGTTTTAAAGACTTCTTGCGCAGTTTTGATTACCTTCTGTTGACCATTCTACTGGAACCTATGATTGTTTTATCTCAGGACAAGACTTTTACTCGCTGCAGTTATCAAGCTTACAGGCAGACCTAACTACAAATTGTCAGACTTGCCCTTTAGTTTAGAAAAATGTCCCTACATTATGATCCTGCTACCAGCATGTTCCACAGTTAGGAAGGTGTGGTCAGGCTGCGCTCCATCAGTAGCTTTTCTTTTAGACCCAAAAGTTACATTCTGATCTCAGATCAGAGCATCTCCTTCCACATGCTTCCTGTCTCCCCAACTTAACTTGTGGCAAACTGCAAATGGATCTCTGACTTGTAGATCTCTGACGCTCCACAAGAGTTACCGTGTGTCCTTAATCTTTATGAAGCTTTTTGTTCGTCAATGTGCTCATAGGTCTTAACATATCTGGATTTATACTAAGATTAAATTACATACAAAGGAACTGTTTACCACATGTGAAGCAAATTGGTTGCACAAGGTTTTCTTTAGGGTTATCAAAGTCAAAGAGGCTGAATACAGATGCACATATATATTAATCGGTTTACCCCATTTTATTTTATTTTTTATTTTTTGGATGCTTAGAGGTGTTTATCTTATGTTTGCACAAAGTACCGCAGCAATTTCCTAATGTTGTGAACCTGTACACACCTATTGCAATAAAACATTTCTGGTTTCTGAAGACACTTTTTACAGATTTTTTGCTCTAAAAACCCTGTAGTCTTTTCTTACCACTTCAAAGTTATGCTTTACTGTGTGTTGGTCTGTCAGACAAAATCCCAGTAGAATGTATTAAACTGTGGTTCTAAAAACAAAAAATGTCACATTTAAAAGGTATGCATACTTGTGTATCCACTGCACATTTAGATGTTGTTTAAAATGCCAATCACACATTACAATAAAAAAAAACTACCTTGAAATTTCTCTCTGTGAAAACAGTTTTCCCCCTCCACTTCCACCCATCCAGACTAACTTGGTGAGCAGTGGTCTGCAGGGTCAGTCAGCAAAGGGAAAGGTGATGTGTGCCGTTCAAATAAATGAAATATTAATAAAGCCAGCCAATTAAAACAGGAGCAGGAGAAGTGTCCCAGGAATTCAGAGCAGACATTATCGCAGGCTTAATAAGATGATTTCCATCAGCCATAGCCACACACCTCAAATTAACAACAGACGGGGACAGAGAGTCCTGTGGTTGCTCCTGAATTCAAGTTTGTTTTGTCAAGCAGAGGAAGAGGAACAGAGAGCTCAGTCTCGACGGCCAAAAGTAGAATAATGTAATAGCTTCTGTTATATAGATCAGGAAACTGGATCTTTGGCATTTTCCGTGTCTGATTGATTACAGTAATGAGGAGCACTGCTTTTGTTTAGACGTTTGATGCAATGGTCTTTAAAGTGCAGTACAATCTACAAAGTGAAACAGTGATCATTGTTTGCCATATCTTTCTGCCTTGATGCAGTTTCATGTAATTCATCAGGCAAGTGAGAAATGTTTTTCTTAGATGTTGGTGGAAAAATAACAAACAAAACAGAATAATCTTTTCAAGGTATGTCTATTTAAAACAAAGAACTGCCATACAGGTCCTTCTCAAAAAATTAGCATATTGTGATAAAGTTCATTATGTTCCATAATGTAATGATAAAAATTTATCTTTCATATATTTTAGATTCATTGCACACCAACTGAAATATTTCAGGTCTTTTATTGTTTTAAAACTGATGATTTTGGCATACAGCTCATGAAAACCCAAAATTCCTATCTCAAAAAATTAGCATATTGCATCCGACCAATAAAAGAAGTGTTATTAATACAAAAAAAGTCAACCTTCAAATAATTATGTTCAGTTATGCACTCAATACTTGGTCGGGAATCCTTTTCCAGAAATGACTGCTTCAATGCGGCGTGGCATGGAGGCTTGTGGCACTGCTGAGGTGTTATGGAGGCCCAGGATGCTTCGATAGCGGCCTTAAGCTCATCCAGAGTGTTGAGTCTTGCGTCAGATTCTCTATGGGGTTCAGGTCAGGAGAGTTGGCAGGCCAATTGAGCACAGTAATACCATGGTCAGTAAACCATTTACCAGTGGTTTTGGCACTGTGAGCAGGTGCCAGGTCGTGCTGAAAAATGAAATCTTCATCTCCATAAAGCTTTTCAGCAGATGGAAGCATGAAGTGCTCCAAAATCTCCTGATAGCTAGCTGCATTGACCCTGCCCTTGATAAAACACAGTGGACCAACACCAGCAGCTGACATGGCACCCCAGACCATCACTGACTGTGGGTACTTGACACTGGACTTCAGGCATTTTGGCATTTCCTTCTCCCCAGTCTTCCTCCAGACTCTGGCACCTTGATTTCCAAATGGCATGCAAGTACTTTGGACCACTGAGCAACAGTCCAGTGCTGCTTCTCTGTAGCCCAGGTCAGGCGCTTTTGCCGCTGTTTCTGGTTCAAAAGTGGTTTGTAGCCCATTTCCTGCACACGCCTGTGCACGGTGGCTCTGGATGTTTCTACTCCAGACTCAGTCCACTGCTTCCGCAGGTCCCCCAAGGTCTGGAATCGGTCCTTCTCCACAATCTTCCTCAGGGTCCGGTCACCTCTTCTCGTTGTGGAGCGTTTTCTGCCACACTTTTTCCTTCCCACAGACTTCCCACTGAGGTGCCTTGATACAGCACTCTGGGAACAGCCTATTTGTTCAGGAATTTCTTTCTGTGTCTTACCCTCTTGGTTGAGGGTGTCAATGATGGCCTTCTGGGCAGCAGTCAGGTCGGCAGTCTAACCCATGACTGCGGTTTTGAGTAATGAACCAGGCTGGGAGTTTTTAAAAGCCTCAGGAATCTTTTGCAGGTGTTTAGAGTTAATTAGATGATTAGGTTAATGGCTCGTTTAGAGAACCTTTTCATGATATGCTAATTTTTTGAGATAGGGATTTTGGGTTTTCATGAGCTGTATGCCAAAATCATCAGTTTTAAAACAATAAAAGACCTGAAATATTTCAGTTGGTGTGCAATGAATCTAAAATATATGAAAGTTTAATTTTTATCATTACATTATGGAAAAGAATGAACTTTATCACAATATCCTAATTTTTTGAGGAGGACCTGTACATTAACTTTGAAGACTTAAATATATTTTGGAGTGGAAGAACAACGTGTGTGTGTGTATGTATTTGTATATGTGTATGTATTTGTATATGTGTATGTATTTGTATATGTGTATGTATTTGTATATGTGTATGTATTTGTATATGTGTATGTATTTGTATATGTGTATGTATTTGTATATGTGTATGTATACATGTGTGTATGTATTTGTATATGTGTGTATATGTGTATGTATATATGTGTATGTGTGTATATGTGTATGTATTTGTATGTGTGTATGTATATATGTGTGTATATGTGTATGTATTTGTATGTGTGTATGTATATATGTGTGTATATGTGTATGTATTTGTATATGTGTGTATATGTGTATGTATATATGTGTATATGTGTTTGTATATGTGTGTATATGTGTATGTATATATGTGTATATGTGTATGTATATATGTGTATATGTGTGTGTGTATATGTGTGTGTGTATATGTGTATGTATTTGTATGTGTGTGTGTATATGTGTATGTATTTGTATGTGTGTATGTATGTGTGTATGTATATATGTGTGTATATGTACATGTATTTGTATATGTGTATGTATATATGTGTGTATATGTGTATGTATTTGTATGTGTGTATGTATATATGTGTGTATATGTGTATGTATTTGTATGTGTGTATGTATATATGTGTGTATATGTGTATGTATTTGTATGTGTGTATGTATATATGTGTGTATATGTGTATGTATTTGTATGTGTGTATGTATATATGTGTGTATATGTGTATGTATTTGTATGTGTATATGTGTATGTATTTGTATGTGTATATGTGTGTATATGTGTATGTATTTGTATGTGTGTATGTATATATGTGTGTATATGTACATGTATTTGTATGTGTGTATGTATATATGTGTGTATATGTACATGTATTTGTATGTGTGTATGTATATATGTGTATGTATATATGTGTATGTATGTATACGTTATGTTATACCAGTTACATATCCCATTTGAAATGTCTGGATTAGATTGGACACTTCATTCAAAGTTGCTTTGCACTGTCCTGTGCTGCTGTATTTCCCTGACTCATCAATATTAAAGGACACACAGCTCACTCTTCTCTGTAGCTGCCGCCTCTCTTTATCTTCTCTTACATGGTTTTCTATTGCTATTCTTAGCAAAGAGGATGCATAGCTTTTCATTACAAATCTCTGCATTTTGGTTGTACTCTTAGTTGCATATGTAAGTGTGCATCTCTTGCTAAGCCAACAGAAACAAGCTGCATCTCACATGGTAATGAAAGGCTTAACAGCAAAAGAAGTAACAGATTAATGAGTATATCTATATAAAGTGCCCTGATAAAGTAGCCCTATCATTGAACCTTCTCACATGTCACATTACAACCACAAATTTTCAGTCTGACCAACTCACAATGATGCATAACTTGAGCTTAAATGTGATGTTTTTGAAGAATATAACAGTTACTACTCTGATACCCCAAAATAAAGTGCAGTGTCAGAATGCAACATCATAAAGACCAAGGAATACACCAGATAGGTCAGGAATGATGTTGTAGAAAAGTAGGCTAAGGTCATAAAACAAACCATTTGGCAAGCTTTGAATATCTTTAAGATCACATTTCTAACACTCCTCTGAAATAGAAAGAGTATGGCACAACTGCAAAGCCACCAATACATGATGGTTCACCTATATTGACAGACTGGAAAATAAGTGCATTGGTCTGAGAAGCAGCCGAGAAACCCAATGTTCCCCTGGAGGAGCAGAGATTTCTGTCTCTTGTTGGATAATCTGTTTAAGTATTAATAGTTATACTACAGAAGCTACTACAGCCATTAATAGTTTCCATTTTCTTCTACATAGAATGTACTCCTAGATCAGAGCTTCAGTTTTTTTTTTTTGTGTATGCTCTGTCTTTTCAAACCTCCAGTCAGTTGTGACAGATGGCCATTTACACTGAGACAGGTTCTGGTGGAGGTTTCTTGTTGTTAGAGGGGAGTTTCCTTTCCGCTGTGGCAAAATGCTTGCTCAGAATGAAGAATTTGTTGCAAAGTCAACGACACAACACAAGCGATTGTCTACTGTTGCTACATGTTTTTCCAGGAGGAGTGAATGCTTCAAATCAATGACTTGATGCAATCTACTGGGTTTGCTTAGATAGAAAACCTGTTTTTAAACAACTAAACTTGCATTGTTTGGTATGATCAGTTGGAATGTATGATTGTACTGAATTGACTTAAGATGATGTCGTTAATTGGTAGTATATAAATAAATTGAATTGAATGGACAACTATTAGTTTGCCATTTAACTAAAATTACCTTTCTGAAAGAGTGGAAGAAACATATATTATACACAGAATACCCCATACCTTCCGGTTCAAAATTTGCACCAGCAATATAGTGAAAACGTGTAAGAAGGTGGCCGTGTTGCGCCTGGGTAGGGTCTGGGGTGGGCCTGGGGGTTCGGGGCTCTGGGGCGCCGCACCCCCTAGCTGTGGTCCTGGCTGGGGGTCGGCTTTGTGGGGTCTCTGTTGCCCGTGGAGGTCGGGGCCGGCCAGCGGCCGGCATGTGCGGCCGACTCTCTTATTCTCTGGGCCAATTGTCATCGCTGGTTCCCGTATGGCATCTCGACTTGTTTGCTGGTTAGGGTGCCTGGCTGCTGGTCGCGGTGGCTGGGTGGCATTTTTGGGGCTGATCAGTCTATTTTCGCACTGGACTTAGCTCCTGGGTCTCGGTCTTTGTAGTCTGCGGGGCGCTGGGGTCGGGCGTTTGGCCGGGTTCGGTCGGGCTTGCGGGTGGACTGGCCGGGTAGGAGGCGTGCAGGGCAAGTGGGTGAGGCGCTGGGTTATGTCGCTTGCCGGGCCATTGAACAGCAGTGGTCGCTCCACAAGGGTATGGGGCTCGTGGATGTCGGCCTGGTGGGTCGGCCGCCCGGTTCATCGGTTTGCTCCTGGTCTGGGCGGGTACATCGCCGGGGTTTGGGCTGCGGGGGCCTCCGGTGTGCGGGTGGTGCTAGGGGCCTCCTTGGGAGACGGATTGATGCCTGCTCACACCAGCTATCGAACACTCTTATGGAGAAACCTTATATGCACCAGCATGCTCATCCACACACATAGGTGTGTGGTCTCTGGTGTTTACAGATAAATTCTTGGGCTGAGGTTAACATTACTTGATCTTGATTAATCGGTACCATGAGTTTTCTGTGACGTCGTATTTTTATATCCATTTTTGTGTGATGTGGTTGTGTAGTTCTTAGTTCACAATGTTTGGTTTGTTTTGTCGATGTTCCTCTTTTTTTTTTTTCCTCTCTCTGCCGTCCTGTGGGTATGGAGGCAGACTTCAAAGTGTTCCTGTGTTTTCTTTGTTCCCTTTCCTCTCTTGTATTTTCAACTCACCCTCTCTCTTGACTTTTTGTTTCCTACCTCTCTTCATCTTCTTTCTCTCTTTCCCTTAATTTTCCATCTCCGTGTCCATAACATCTGGAAATAAAACCCACAGCAATTCATAATAAAAAAAACAGAAAAAAGAAGAAAAAAAAAAAACTTGTAAGAAGGTGCTCTGATGAGAATACAGCACGATTGAACTTTTTGGCCTAGAATGAATCAGGGTGTTTGCAGCATGATGCTTAGAGGGGCATTTTCTACTGCAGAAATGGAAATAGAGAAGGGTGTTGATGAGAAGATGGATGGAGCTATACACAGGGCCATCCTTTAAGAAAACCTGATTGCAAAAGACTTGACACTGAGGTGAAAGTTCAGCTTCCATCAGAACAACAATCGTAACATACAGCCAGGGCTACAATGGAATGGTTTAGATCAGAACCTATTAAAGTGTTAAAATAGCACTGACAATATAACTCTTAGACATGACAATTGATGTTCATAGATGATCTCCTCACAATATTCACTGAGGTATTTAGGAAAGAAAGTGGACAAAAATGTAATCTATTGATGTAATCTGATAGAAACACACTGCAAAACTAATTTGTAGAAAAAGATGGCTCTGCAAAGTATTGACACTGGAGTTTTAAATACAAATACACAGATTGTCGGTATTGAAATTCACACAATTGCTATACATGGTTCTTGTCTATAACAGAAAACCACTGAAAATATATCAAAGTTAGGGGTGGTCATGTAACAAAATGTGACAAGATTCAATGAATAAAATTTATTTTGCAAGGCACTTCATAGTTCCTCCAATTAAAATTTTCTGAGAAAGAGAGAATATATCACAGTAGATCATCTTTATTAGTTTATTTTGTTTTATAATCTATATCCTGTTCAATTATATTATTTAATTCATTGCTGTTAAGTTATCTTTTAATTTTTTCCGAAAGGTGTATATGTTATATGTACTCATGATACCCGCATACACATATACCCACTCTGTGGTATTCCCAGAGTGATCAGCACTTAAGTTATTATTAATGAGAGCGAATCAGGTCATTAATATTTAATCAGTGTCATTGGGGCCACTGCCATGATAGTATGTGTGATCCGTTTGTCTGTGAGTCCCACATATAGAAGAAGGGCCATGAGGCATTTTGCCTCAGGCAGCGTAGCCATAGCTACTACATAATAATAAAATAGACAGAGATGGAGACACATTA
Organism: Valencia hispanica; assembly: GCA_963556495.2. Classification (NCBI taxonomy): domain Eukaryota; kingdom Metazoa; phylum Chordata; class Actinopteri; order Cyprinodontiformes; family Valenciidae; genus Valencia; species Valencia hispanica. The sequence continues at coordinate 29,175,772 of OY747702.1, read as the reverse complement.
ATGAAACAGTAAAGGATGGGATGGGGGTTGGAGAGAAACAGGTTTCTGATCCTGCTGCCTGTCCTTAAATTCCTATCCTGTCCTCTCTTCCCTATCAGTTGTTTCTGTTCTGTTGGGGATGAAGAGGCTCAAATTGGAAACAGCAGATATCTCATTACATAGCATTGGATAGGATAGGCTGGGAGCTTCCTCTGTGTGTGTGTGTGTGTACTCTACTAAATGAACACTGTTGGGGATTGTGACTCTTTACTCTGTGTAGTCTTCCATCCTGGGCTGTCTTTGGAATCAACGCACACCCATGTAAGCATATGCACAAAAGACACACTGTGTTTTTCAACCAGCACTTGGTTCTTCTAAAAGTGACAAAAGTGACAAAATGTGTGAATGGCAGATAAAAAGGACTTAATAACTGGATCTAAAAAAAGTATCTTCTTTTCGATCCTTCCCTCTCCTCCCAACAGTCCTTTTGATTTGAATAAGCGGGTATTACTTGGTCTGCAGAGCAATGAGGATGAGACAGGTCTTGCTGCCAGTTCCCTGATTAGGAGAGCATAGAAAACATTTGTTCATAATCAACTCTCCCTTTATTAAATCAAGCATGATGTGACTTCCATATGTGTGTATGTCAATTGCTTTTCTAAGATTCATTCAATGATTCATAATTTACTGACTGAGAGTGATTACATTTTTGTTGTTTACCCTTATTTTTGATTACTTTGTAAACAAGTTAATAATTTGTCCATTTACTCGTTTTCCATCACTGCCCCGCTTTTCTCATTCAGTCTGTCCGCTCTATGGTTGGTAAAACTTCCCAACTGATACAGTGACAACCATTACTCAACATACTACAGTTCTAAGACAGCATGAATTTAAACATCAGTTCAACGGCTATGTGCTGGAGTCAAATGTGAAAAATTCAATAACCCTGTGTGCGCTGTAATCCAAACATCGATTTCCCATGTCTTACCAGTCATTTTATCTATGACTGCGTGTTAGAGCAGGCTGGAGACGGCACATTTCCAACAAGTTTTTCCAACAATAAATAAATTACATTGCCATGGAGATCAAAGGGAGCTACATGAGTACTGGAGATGTTGTAGTGGCTTTTCGATGAGACAAAAAAACTTTTTAAAATGTTTTGAATTGTAAGCTTTTAGCATTATTTTAGTTTGTTTTGGGCAAGATACCTCTTATATCCCTTGCTGTATTATAAGTTTACCCTCTTACCAAAAAAACACAGTTCTATAAGTTTTTTGATATATTATTTAAACAGGAAAGGACAATCAGCAAAGATCTGGAAAAAAACTTTTATAAGTTAAAAAAAGTATTGCAATGATCAAATGAAATTAATATTTTATCCCCTATCAATCAGCAGGCAGTCTGACGCATGCAGACAGATTATGTGCCCACAAGGGACACACGTTTGTTTTCTCCTTTTAAGAAAGTACTCAAATTATTTTCTTAAACCAACACCTGTTACAAAATTCAAACTTCTCTACCACTATGGGCAAGACCAACGAGCTGTCAAACGATCCCAACGAAAAGTTTGCAAACCTGGACAGGCCTGAGCCACATTTCAATCAGCAACGAGCATGATAAGAAAGAGACCACTTTTGGTGCAATATTTAGGAAACTGAACAACCACAAGATAACGATCATTGGCTACACTTTAGAGCTCCATGGAACACCTCACCATGTGGGATAACAATTCCGAGGAAGAGGAGGCATGTGCCCAGAGTAAAACAAAAGGAGCATGTTCATTATATCATAGGAGCTTGGACCACAGTCTCCATAAAAAACCACTGTCAACACACTTCCCCAAAATAGACAGAGATTCTTTGTACCCTCAATGTCCCCTGCTCAAGAAAGGACATGCATAGGCCTATTAGACGTTGGCCAGTGAATCACTGAGTCATTCAGATGGATACTGAATATCTTAAGATAATTTTATTAAGTCAAGTTGAGCTTGACTTGTCTTGTTTGGACATAGAAAACATACTGAATATAAACCCAAATAAACAATCTCCACTGTCAAACATGAAAACCTTCTGGTCCTTATATATACTCAAACTAAGATTTTTCTTCTGGATACAAAGTTAAGCTTTTTGGACTCCTTGTCACTGATCCCCGTTTGTGGTGTTTATGGAGTAGTTAGTCCTGGTGGTGTGAGGATCTAGTTTGGGAACGTCAAAGTCTAATCTTTGTTTTCTGAACGATGATATTCGGTCTCCTTACTAATGCCAGACCAATATGTCTATCCATTTACCTTTCTCTCACACCATCATTAGTCAATGAGACACTAAAATAACTGACCTCTTTTATTTGACCCTTGGCCCAGACTTAGAGGAGATCCTCATCACAATCCCTTCACACTCTGAAGCAAACCACTCCACTGTCAACAGCAGTCAATTGAGGTGGTTGAGGCATCTGATGAGGATACCTCCTAAGTGCTTCTTTCTGGAGGGTTTCTGATCACATACCACTGGGAACAGAACCTGTTGCAGCCCCAGCTCTGAAGGGACAAAATATCCTTTTTGGATCTGTAACTCCACAGGATCCCATAAAATAAGCTGGATAGGGTTCCTGGGGAGAGGGATGTGTTGTGTTTCCCTGCAGAACCTGTTATCCCTTTGGCCTGATCTCAGATAAGTGAAGGACAATGGATGGATCGATACACTTAAGTACATAAGTTGTGAAAATCATTGTCTTATTTATACTTGATATCTCAGTGATAGAAGGTATTAAAAATGAAACATGTTGCTTAAGTTTTTAATTCTCATCATGGGGGAAGAAATCAATTAAGATTACTTATCCCACTTGGAAAAAGAGCTAAAACCATCCAAATTATGATGCGGTATAACTAGTCGGCTAGTTGGATGCAAGGAACTTATGACTTTCGCATTCCTCTATTGTATTGTACAAGGCTTGATTATTTATGGAGTCTAGGTTAAGGATATTTAGGAATATGTTTTATCTATAGATAATCTAGAACAATTAGTTATATCTCTTTAAAAAATGTATTATATTTGGAAAGTTCTTTAGAACGGTCTGGTGTTAACAAACAAGAATTTTAACTGAGAAAAATAAGAAAAGGACAAAATTTTTGGAAACTGCACTTTCCAGCTTGTTGGTAGAAATATTTCTTCTGATGTCCTATTATGTGCTTATTGGTATATTTTTACTGGAGCCTCTTGAATAAATAACATTTATTTATTGTCAATATCTGCATTCACAATCGTACAAGAATCCCAAACTTTGATATTATTTGTCTGATCAGTATAAAACCTTTTCCTCCTGAAGTGACCTTCATTCAACTCATTTCACCAATTTTCTTCTAAACATTAAAGCGCTACATCTTCTTAGCAACACTTGACATCGATGACCTCCTGCTTCAAAGCCAGTGATCTATGCAGGGGTTTCTTTTGACTGGTAGGTCAAATAAATATAAATTTATAAAATGATTGTCCCTAATTGATTATCTAAGTCCAGTTGGTCCAACAAATAAACAGACTTTAGGCTCTATTTTGGGATCTGCCTGTTAGGATATGACCAGGGGTTATAGAAAGGGCACATGGGCATAAATAATATATTCAGCATATTGAATTAATGAAGCCACATGTTCATTCACTTTTTATTAATATTAATTAGATGCTAAGGGAGATAAATAACTGGTAGATAAGTTTAAAAACTTGGTATTACTCCCCGTAGGAGCCATGGCGGTCGCTCCCTTATTGGCCATTTGCCTGTGTGTACAGTGATTTGATTACCTTGGAGCTTCATTAGGATAGAGAGACAGGGGAGACCTAGCCGGTAGCTCCCCTATCCTCCCTGTTCGTGTGTAGAGTTACATTTGCGCGGAAGATGCCACATTGATTAGCCATATGTCTGCAAGCCTGGAGAGGTTGTAGCTTCACTGTGTGCTATCACAACCACCTCTTGGGAGCTCAACTGTAGATATCTTGGGTATTGGATAGAGGCTGCTCCCCCCCTCAACCTCATCTTTGTATTAAGCCCTTATCCATTTTTGTTTCTAACAAAGCTCTTTTGACCTGGACCTCAATATAGTCAATAAAGTCTTGGCCAAGATCTTCCAGGAAAGAAGAAAGGTGTGTATAAAGTAATCTGTGGAGAGGGATCAATTGACAGGTCCATGTTAAAAATTTTTGCTTTTCCGACGTTTGCCAGGTGCGCAAGGATGGAGCTGTTTCTGTGAATTCTGACAGCCTGTTTTGAAGTTGCTTCACCGTTCGAATTTAAACTTGTTTTTATCTTGTTTTTCTTCCATCCTGTCACTTTTTTTCTGTACAGACTCCGCTTCAGTGGCCATGTGTTCGTTTGACAGACATGCACAGGGATTTGTCCTGCGAACCTAGTCAGAGGTGTGATCTGTACATAAAAATATACCTCAGCCCTGTCAGCATTAGCTTCTATTCAAAACCACTAAATTATTCTGATTTTCATTATGTTTTATCAGCATCTCCACTTGTGCTGCTCTCAGAGAAGAGCTTGGCTCTATAGGATGATGAATGGGTCTTTTAATTGTCTCATTTTTATCTGCACTGAAATACTTTATGAAACACCACCAATGTTGTAACACTGATACACTGCAGTTCCATATTAATTCTCTCTTCTGGCTCCAGCACCTTTGCTACTAAAAAAATGTGTGTTTGTATCAGGCCTGTTGGGTGAAAAGATTTCTCTTTATACAACTCTTTCTTTCCTGGTCTGTAGAGTGTGCACAGAACTTCACGTGTTTTTAATTTTTAAACATAAACCTAACTGAATCTTTCCTGATTTACTCTGTTTAGGTAGCTGGCTTACAGACGATGCTCAGGTTTTTTACAGCTTGGCAAATGTGTTTATTGTAATAATTTGTAATGAGATGATATTGGATGATAAATCCTCATTCAGCTTCTCCTTGGCAGGCGTGTGGGTTCAGCTCTACCAAAGGAAACATTTGCATACATATTGTTTGGCATCTTTAGATATACTTTCTCTTTACTTTCGTTATGAGTTCTCCATGATTTTAAGATATATTTAATGTTTTAAAGAAATCTAGACAGCATATAGAGTGCTGTTTATTGCATTGAGGAAGTTGAAAAGAAATCCAGATTTTCACCTAAATGTTCATGGCTTACTTCTTATTCACTCATTTGCTCCTATTTTTCCAAATTTGCATGAGTGTAAGGTCATAGCAGCACAAATTTGGATTTTTTGTTTTTCATCGAGTCTCAGATTTTGTGTGGAAGTTTATATCATTTCTGAATTGCTGTTGATCATACGAAATCAATCCGTTTATGAGAATGAGAAGTCCAGCCTATCGAAAAAGAATGTTTTAGGAGTGAAAAAGTAAATGCCTCCTAACAGATTTTTTTTTCTGGTTTTTCTCAATTGTTTCCGGTCAGACAAAGAAACCTTTGTAAATAAAAAAAAAAACAGTTGTAAAATTATAATTTTATATATTAAATAAGAAACTCTATCCATACCATCTTGGATCTATGTGAAAATATTATTGCCATCAAAGCTAAATGCTAAAGTAGCTGTGATTTACCACTTTATTTTATTTAACAGTATTAGCCACAGCAAGTCTCATTACTGCCTGCCCTGTAAATTTAAAGAAATCACTTAAATAGAACCTGTCTGACTTAGTAGTTGGTCGGAGTGGTTTTTCCATATATTTATGCATTAGAGTAATGTGACAAAGAGGTGATCAATCTGTGGCTCTACTGAGGTGATAAAGGAGTCCTGGTTTTAATAGTGGGGTTCAGCTCCAATGGATTATTGGATCTGGTATTGCTCTTGACAATACTCCAAAGAGTCTTTAAAGGGGTTAAGGTCAAGCCAATTTGCTGAACAATCAAAGACGGTGATGCCAGGGTTATTGAAGCATGTATGGGTCCTTTTGATAGTGTTGACAGGTGCAAAGTTCTGCCTGAAAATGGAATCAGCAACTCTATAAAGCTTCTCAGCCTAACAGTGCGTTCACACCAAACGCGTTTGAAGTGTCAAGGACGTCAGGTTTACATGTAAAGTCAATGCAGAACCGCACTGACGCGCGCAGGGTTTCTGTCGCATCACGCGCATTTTTGTGCTGTGAAAACGCATTTCTTCCTCATTCGCTTGTCAGTTTCGTGCCAATTAAGCATTTGATGCGCATCACAAAATGCGCGCGTCTTTCTATGTGGTGTATTTTGTGCATTTGTGTGTGACACGCTTTTTTGTGTCTGCCGCTGAAGCTGAAAAATCTGAAATTCAGCGTCGATTTGTGCCGCGTCAACCAATCAGGAGCCTGGTGACGTGGTGTCACGTGATGCTGTGACCCGGTTCATCGGGTCAGGTTTTAATAAAAAAATGTATTCAACATGGAGGGAGTACTGATAACGGCCGTGGCTAATCACCCCGAGCTATCCGACACCAGTTGCTTTCTCTACAAAGACAGGAATAAAAAGGACCTCGCTTGGAGGAATATAAGTGAGGAGGTAGGGCAACCTGGTAAGTTAATTTCATTTTTGAAAGTTTTCACGTTACTTACCCCTTGAACCTGCGCAGGGTACTCTCCACAGTAAATAGAGAATGGAGACTCTCTCTTCCAACGCTAGATTGACAGCTGCCATCTTGCAAAAAACACCGACTGGCACTAGCTCCTCCCACACGTTGCGTATTTCCGCCTTGACACGCGTCAAAATGATATATTTCAAATTCGCTTTAGACGTGCGTCGAGCTGCGAAAATTCAAGCCTCAAACTCTGGCGTGCGGCGCGTTTTTGACGCTTTGGTGTGAACGCACCGTAAGGAACCATAAATTGCTCTGAAATATCCTGGTAGACAGCTGTGTTTACTTTAGACTTGTTAAAACAGAGTGGGCCAATCCCTGAAGTTCAAATTATTGTTCACTGTAGAAACTTCAAGTAACTTGGTTTTTGTGTTATTCCACTTCTTGTCTAGACTCTGGTTCCTTGAAATTTATCTCAAATTATTCTGAAAAGACAGCTTTGGATTACTGACCAAAGATCTAGTTATTTTACTACTGAGCCCAAGTAAGACACTTAATGTTGTCTATGCTTCAGCTGTAACTTAACAAATGTGCGAATTGTAGTGCTGGTCCTGTTTACATTTGTGTGGTTACTCTTGCTCCAGCTCCACTTCACAACTTGTAAATCTCTTGAATGGGCTTGATTTTAAAGTCATTTTAAGACTATGGTTTTTCCTGTTGCTTATGCATCCTTTTCAACCAAGTTTTTGTCCTTCCACTCAATTTTCTATTAATTCTTGGATTCAGCCACTTCCGAACAGGCAACTTCCTCAGAAATGACCTTGTCTCACTTACCTTCCTTGCGGAAGGTGTCGGTAATGGCACATAAGGAGTCTTATGCATTATTGTGTAGGCCATAACATGACATTTCCATATAGGTTCTTTCTTTAAACTGAAGTGATATTTACATTTTCTGATAAACAAAAACTTGGGGTTTTCATTAGCTGTAAGCCACAATCATAAAAATTAACAGAAATAAAGACTTGAAATATATGACTCTGCATGTAATGAATTAACATAATATATTATCACTTTTTGAATAGAATAACTTGAATAGAATAATAATGACCTTTTCACTGATATTTTAGTTTATTGATATGTGCATATATATTTTTTAGAGTTAACAGTAAAGACAAAACAAATAGATAAAATAAGCTCCATCTTTGACACTTTACCTTTACTTCATTGTTGCAACATGAAACATCAACTGTGACACTGTCATCTTTGCCATGTTTTTGCATGTTCTGATTCCTAAATATGCTCATTTAAAAACTGTTACTAATCAGCTGGTTTGACAACTTTGTAGGGATGCCAAATTATGGGTGCTAATTACAGTACATTTAAACATAGAAAATAAAAACATCACAAATTACAATAGACATTCTCAATTTAGTACAATGCATTTAGGCTCTATATGCAAATAAGACATTTAGTGACACTTGTGACTTGTTTAATACACCATTAAAGGTTTTAGAAGTTAAGGAGGTGGTAAAGTGTTCATTAAGATACTCCAATAGAGGCGTTTCAGCAAACAACTGCCAGGAGCAACTTTTCTAAGGAACCTTGTTGAAAAGTGGAAATAATGTTTTTGTTCCCCCAAGTTGCTGGATAATCTACTAATGTTCTGTGTTTTATGTTTGATATGAACCCAAATCAGAAAGGCATTAACGCTGCTAAAGTATTTATTTATCTCAAGTCTTATTTGTATTTTGTCATTCATCAATATCATCATGTTTTCCTAACATCTTGCAGCCCTAGCTGAATTTATCTGATAGGATTTAGGACTTAATTCTGATTGTAGGACACACCTTTAAAATCTAACATCTTCAAATCTGAGCAAGAAATACCAATACTTAATTATTTGTTCAGATCCAAACAGATACGAATAGGTCCTCTTTATAGTCATTGGCTCATCAAAACTCAGTTTCAAACTCAAACATCTCATTATCCGCTCTAATCTCTCACATCCTACTGTCTCTTTCATGTTTACTTTGCTCTGCTTTTGTCTTTCCTCTGCCCATCCTCGCCAATCATTCTCCTTGGTAACAGCCTCCCCCACGCCCTTCCTTCTCACAGTACTCAGAGTGACGGATGTTTGGCTGGCTGGCCTGTCATAATAACTGTGGAGCTGTGTATCTCAGGTGGTGGCTTTTCTTTGAGCACTTCCCTGGCAGGACAGGACATGGCTGGACTCTGCCTGGAGCTACAGCTGAAGGAGGGAGAGATGAGGATAGTAGCAGGGAGGGCAGGAACAATGAGGAAACATCAGACCTTCATTTGTGGTTGATTCCTAAATGCTTTTTACATAAAATCTCAGAACATGCTTGTTTTTTTACATCTTAGTAAAGAAGCAGTGAACATGCACAACACGACTCAAGCAATCAGAAACATACTGACCATCCCCTTGCAAAAGTATGAAAGAATATCAGGGAAAATGTTTGCAAATGAAGATTGAAGGGGAAGTGCAGATTTTACTCTTCATGCTGTTTTATTTCGCTAAATGATTAAAGAAATCTAAAGCACCTTTAGCTTTTGATGGCCAAGAGTGAAAGGCCTAAGCTGGACATCTGTAATCTCTGATCCCTCAGAAGGCTTTGCATCAAGAACTGTAATTCATCAGTCGGTGAGAATATGAGTACGTAGACGAGGGATTACTTCAGAAAAGCTTCTTCTGTAGTAGGTAATACTTTTGAAATACCTCAACAATTTCAGCTAGAAAAAGTATAGTCCCTATATACCCCTGTTCGAAGTGGGTGTGTCAGCTTCTTTTGGGGCAGAACTATTTGGGATGGACCATCAGAAATGAAAAAGGTAAACTGTAACCAGTGTTTTTCTTTTTTGTTTTGAAAAGAATAATGCTCTTCATCAAAGAAGATGACAAACTGTTCTAAAAGCTAAACACAATATTCTTATGTATTTGATTTGGTACTCTTGGTAATAACCATTATTGTTTCAGTTCTGGTGAAGAGAGAGCTGAGCCGAAAGGCGAAGCTCTCGATTTACCGGTCGATCTACGTTCCTACCCTCATCTATGGTCACGAACTCTGGGTGGGGACCGAAAGAACGAGATCACGGATACAAGCGGCTGAAATGAGTTTCCTCCGCAGAGTGTCTGGGCTCTCCCTTAGAGATAGGGTGAGAAGCTCAGTCATCCGGAGGGGGCTCAGAGTAGAGCCGCTGCTTCTCCACATCGAGAGGAGTCAGTTGAGGTGGCTCGGGCATCTGGTCAGGATGCCTCCTGGACGCCTCCCTGGTGAGGTGTTTCAGGCACGTCTCACCGGGAGGATGCCCAGAGGAAGACCCAGGACACGCTGGAGGGACTATGTTTCTCGGCTGGCCTGGAGCGCCTTGGGGTTCCTCCCGAGGAGCTGGAATAAGTGGCTGGGGAGAGGGAAGTCTGGGTCTCTTTGCTTAGGCTGCTGCCCCGTGACCCGACCCCGGATAAGTGGAAGAAAATGGATGGATGGATGGGTTTCAGTTCTAGCAACATTAATACACTTTGATACATTAATAACTTTTTTTAAAGAAACAACATGCATTTTTGAACAAAGGAAATAAAAAAATCTGTTCTGCACAGATGGCAGCAAAAAAGAAAATGCAAACACTGGAATACCCCATGAAATTATGTTTAGATTTTTTTTATGTATTTGATGGCACTGGTTTCCTTTCTTCTATGGGGCTGTTTACACGACAACGTTGCCGTTTTTGTTTGAATACGCGGGTGAAAACGCACTGCGTTTACACGACAGGGCGCGCGATGGAAAACGATGTAGTACATATCCCCGGCCTTTAGATGGCAGTGGGCCCCGTGTATGCAGTGTTCCAAGTTTTCCCCCTCACAAACCCGGGAAAAGAAACATTTCATGATAACTAACAATGGCGGTCTTCTTGTAGTTCTCCTCCGCTTAAATAAAGGCATATTGATTATTTGGCGCTCGTACTGTATGCGTTTCCGTTGGCGATCACATAGAAGCCTGATGATCTCTAAGTTTTGCTTACAGAGAGACCAAATAACTTCAGAAGCTGCATCAGCAGTAACCGCATACCTGGATCCGCCATTGTTGTTGTTTTTCTGTAGAAAGGCGGAGTGCGCAAGTGCAACATGTCCGTAGGTGGCTGGCAGTGACGTCATCGTTTTCAAAAGTCTCCGGCTTGCGTTCACACGACAACGAATCCCTCACCATTTTCAAAACTCTCTACTCTAGAAGCCGTTTCCCAAAAGATGCGTTTTCACCCGCCCGTTTTCCCGTTGCTGTGTAAACGAGAGGCCGAATCGGACAGAAAAACCTCCGTTTTGCTGAAAACCGTTGTTGTGTAAACAGCCCCTATAGTAGTGACAGGAGGGATTGAGAGGTGAGCGATGGAAATAGTGTTTGACCTAACCATGTTCCTCATGAGATCTGTTATCTCCCCTTTTGTTTTGTTTTTTCACATTCAAGATAAAATGATTGTTTCCACACCATTACACAAAGAGGTCCACCAGCTCTCTGTGCTCAGCTTCTTGTCCATCTCTGATCCACCCAGGAACTGCAGAATCATTGGAGTATTTCTGCAGTGATTTGGATTTCTTATAAATTTCTTTGAACATTGCATTTCTTCTCGTCTCTCTTCCATAAAAGACAGATTTCAGACTGTTTAACTAATTGAGTAATATTGACTAATATTTCCCTGTCATGAGATTTCCCAGCCTGAGCTGTGGATCTCTGCAGCCTCTCCTATGGTATCTTGTCGGCTTCTCTGATCAATGCTCTCCTTGCCCAACATGTTAGCTTAAGAGGAGGGCCATATGTTGATCTAGCATTTGTGCCATGCATTTTCTGTTTTCAGACAATGGACTGTGGGGCTGCACAGTGAATCAGTTGGTAGCACTGTTGCCTTGCAGCAAGAAGGTCCTGGGTTCAAATCCCGGCCTGGGGTCTTTCTCCCCTGTGGGTTACCTTCAGGTATTCCAGCTGGCTCCTGGAGTCCAAAAGCATGACTGTTAGGTTAATTGGTCTCACTGTTTTGCCCTTAGGTATGAGTGCGTGCATATAGCTTGTTTGTCCTGTGTATATCTGTGTTGCCCTGCGACAGACTGGTGACCTGTCCAGGGTGTACCCCCCCCCCCCTCTCGTCCGATGATTGCTGGAGATAGGCTCCCCCGTAACCCTGCATCGGATGGATGGTATAGATAATGGATGGACTGAACAGTGTTCTGTAAGATGTTCAAAGCTTGTTATATTATAAATGTATTTAGACCCCTAACCCTACTTTAAGCTTCAATCCTGTCTGCTGTGTTGGTCTTGGTCTTTATTATGCTGTTTGCTCACCACTGTTCTTTAACAAACCTCTGAGGCTTGTACAAAACTGCTGCATCTACACAGTGATTAAAATATACACAACTGTATTTGCCATGTAGGTGACTTCTATAGTGTACTTGATTTTTCTTTAAGAGTTTCAGAGTCATAAAGGATAAATACAAATTACTACCCCACTTTTCTGACTTATATTTTCCTTTCTCGTCACACCTGTGTGCTTCTTTGTGATGTTCTAACCCATAAAATCCTAATAAAATCTATTAGTTTGTGCGGAAACATGAAAAACCATGGAAACATTGAAGGGCTTTGCAAAGCTTTGCAAGGTACTGTATGATATCAGTAATATGAGCTTTTAGAAGCAGTGTGCTGGCATATAAAAGATGATGGGGGCATTATAATAAAATACAGTGTATATTGATTGATGTGCTGAAAAAGACTGAGCTTTGAAATTTTCCAAGAATGGGGTGAAGTCTCTTATACAACTTGTAATAGCTACACTGCTTAGTTTTTATAGCTACGTGTTGCACTTGTATTTGGAAGAAAAGGGACATCCGGCAATTTTCAGCAGGGTTTTTTTTTTTCTCTGTTTCCCTGTGTATTGCTCTGGCTGGCAACTGGATGTTCCGTGTAGTACTATTTGTAACTGGAATTGTGACAAGACATCAGCCTCCCCTATTTAGCATTACCACCCCACTTCTGATTTGTAATCCGTCTGGTAGCTGGGTATTCTGGCTTGGCTAAAATAATACACCTTGACTGTCTAGGAGTGTGCCCGCTCTAACACTAAACTTCACTGCTTTTGTGTGGCCAGCAGGGATGGTTGCTGTATCATGGCAGCTTTAACTTGGCCTTCCCCCAACCCATTATCCGCACTTTGTATCACTTTCAAAAACACCCCTGCTTTCTTACATTCGAAACAGAAAGCTGCACTCATTGCATTACTAATACCATAAAGGGGTTCGACACCCATCTTAAGGACATGCTCAGTCACAATGAAACCAATAATAGGCTGATCTGCCACCCACTCTTCGTTTGCCAATAACACTAGGACAAGGAGCACTACTTGTGGTGAGCCATCTGTAAACCTAAATGTAACCTCAACCCACCCCGAAAATAGGATCTGTCTGGTTTACTACATCTGTCTATTACATCTGGGCATACAGATACAGATACAAAAATATTTTCCTAACGGTCTTCTTTTCTTGTGAGGTCAATTCTGTTTGAGCTGTTAATTTTGCTCCTTATCGCTGGATGCTGTCTGTGATTAACTTGTACATGTCCTGACATTGTTAATTTTTGGGGTTTTATACCTGCAGAGGGTACTAGGGTTGTGGTTGTGACCATACTGGCAGCCATGTCTACCTGTCCACTCCTTTTACCTGGCCTTCTTCCCATCCTGCAGTCTCAAGACAAGTGACCACTCATTCCACAATTGAAGCAGTGATTACACTGGTCACCTTTGCTGTTTATCCTAACAGGTTTTGCAACTCCGATTTCTGCTTATCCGTGGGTTGAAAAAGCCCTTGAGTGACTCTCGGATCACCTTTTTTTATCTCCTCCATTTCACCTTTGAGTTCTGACTGTTACTATATCCAGCAGCTCATACTCAGCATGACTGTGGGACTTTTGTTGTTTTAACTTTTGTAGCTGGGTGCTCTTGACCACCTCCAGCCCCCACCGTTGCCTCAGAGACTGACTGTGCTTCCCCCGATGTTGCTCTGATTTTGGGTTCCTTAATTTGTTTTTTTTTTATTGTCTATGTTGTCACCATTCAAGACTGGCTGCTGCATTTGGTTTTGTTATAAACACATCATTAGTGACTGCTGGATAATCCAAGAAATTCTTGAGTTGGTATTTCACACCATCACTAAGGAGTCCTGTATCCATGGCTCTAAGAACTTCTTTGAATAAGTTCAGAGCTGTACTGCTCCTCAGCGCCGGGCTCTTTGGATGCCACTAAAAGTCTTTCCTTTTAACCCAATTGCCCTAAACAGGAAATCATGTGATGATTCATTACTGTCCTGTGTGATGTGTATGAGGCGGTTTTACAGCTCGGTTGAACTGTCCTCCTTGTAATGCCCCTGCAGGATTGTGCCCAGTTGTAGCAGAGTATGGTCTGACTTGATCTCCAACATATCGCATAGGCCTAAGCCTGGACTCACTGCTCTGGCACAGCCTCAATAATTTCAGCTTCACTATGGTTTTTCTTTAAACCCATGTCAATCTGGTGGAGTCGAGAATAAATGACCAAATTGGGGAGAGGGGACAGCGAGTGGCGTTTTTGCACCACCACCACCAAAACATGCAAAAAAGCTTTTAGATTCATCCGAGCTAAAGTATGGACTAACACATTTTCATGTCAAACTATGGCTTATAAACCAAACATACAATAAAATAAACAGAAAATGGACATCAAAATGCACCTTTGCCAACACAGTTTACCATTGTAAACTAGATCTGAATTGGCTGTAAATGAAAATGTCTCCCAATTCTGCAGGACTCTACAGAAAAAAACATTTTTTATGGATGGATGGATGGATGGATGGATGGATGGATGGAAGGAAAAATTACAAATAAACTGCAAAGTAGAACTTTGTTCAGGAGCATATATGCAGTTATTGTCAAGCCCTAAAGCTTATTTTTTTCAGCATCGTAAACTGCCAAAAACTGACTAAAAACTGACCCCCCCCCCCCAAAAAAAAGAAGTAACTTGAAGAGATTTTTTTTAATCACATGAAAATCTTTGTGGCCTTTTTGTGTCATGAAACTTTAGACAGAATCACTGTGCTGAATAAATTGATCAGAGCTTTCAAAGCCTTTAAGAAGTAATAATAATCTTAATTACTAAGACATGAACTTGAAAATGCTTGTTATATAATGCAAATTAAGTTAACATTTTAGGACATGCATTCTCCAAAAAATCATTTTCTTTTCAGATCTACTTGAAATTAAATTTTTAACATAATGTTTTAAAAGTGTGGATTTGGGTAGAAAATTATGAATGATTCTTACAAGGGGATGAAATGATGGGAGAGGTTGCACCATTGGGAAGAGAAGTGGCGAGGGGGCCACAAACTCTTCAAGCCAGCAGGAGGCTGTCTCTGCAGAGATTTATTGTTACTCTGAAAGCAGAACCTTGTGCCTCACTGTTAGCCTTCCTGTCTTTACTACCATCTTAAGGCACACACTGTTTCCCAGTAAAACTAATCTGTCATGGCTCATATGTTACCAAAGTAGATCAGCAGGAATCAAAGCTAAAGATGTTTTCTTCAAATGCTGTGATCTGCATACTAGTTATCTTAGAAGTTTATTTGAGGTCTCCTGTTGTGAGTAAGGATGTTTTTTTGGCATCTGCTGATTTCATAAGAGACCTTTATAAATGTCTTGAGACAGACAAGGAGGAGGACAGGCAGATGGGCTGGTTTCAGACTGCGAGACCTGCAATAAGCCTTATATCAGCCTGGCTTTACTGTCTTATTGAACATTGAGGTTTTCAGTTTACACTGAGCACCAACAATCTAAGTACAGTGCGAAGTGGAAGACTTGCGGGCCCTGACTGCAGTTTGGCCAGCAATATTCCTTCCTCTGTGAATGGATATGATTGGATTACTGCATTTAGAGATATCTTTGGTGTGCCTAAATAGGTGGTTCATGTTTACCATGAGAAATATTTTCAACCAGTTTCCACTCACTTTAACACTGTGCATTTGTGGATTCTTTGCATTCTTTGAGTGTGAAAGCGCAAAAGCAGTTATTCGATTCGGTGGCTTTGCTTCATGGATGTGTAGGGGGACTGCATACATTGCAGGCTGTATGAAGGAGGGGATTGTCACACAAAGATATGATGTGCATCACATCACATTCGCAGCAGTCAACAACCCTGTGTGCTTCTGACAGACAGAGAGTTGGGTAAGGATGGCGAAGTTAAAGGTTGTCTTGAACAGTGGTGCAGATGAAAAGCCAGTCCACTTGCTGGTCACAGAAGTTTAATCTTATAATTAGTTATTTATTTATTAATATTAAAGTGCTGACCACATTCATTGGCATAACTGGTAAAGATGCTTGAAAGGCCTTAAAATACCCAACAAGTTTTAAACATATTTCTTTCTGTAGAGATTTTTCTCTACCTGTCAGGATTGTTGCCATAAATCTCCATCTTGGCACACCATCCAGTTAAAGTTCCAGTATAATTTATCAAACGCCACATGTTTACATTTGTGATGATAGGAAGAAAAAATGTAATCACACAAGTGGTTGGAATATAAGCATTGTCTAGTGTGTTGTTGTTTTTTTGAGTTGATGACCCCTAGATGCCACATTTAGCTGCATTTATCTCACAATTAGCTGCAAAGTTTTTTTATTTTTTATCTCCCCTTCCTTTGTTCTTACTGTGTGTCAGGTGAGATAAACCCTACAAACACAGGGAATCTATGGACTTCTTCTCATTGAGATACGGAGAACCCTGTAGGAAGAGTAGCTGTCTTGGAAGGTTGCTAGCACAATTCCAGCCATCCCATCTGAAGTCAGTGTGCCCATGGGCAAGGCAACTATTTCCAATGCTTCTGACCAGTTTGGTGTATGGAGCATTAA
Source organism: Valencia hispanica (assembly GCA_963556495.2). Classification (NCBI taxonomy): domain Eukaryota; kingdom Metazoa; phylum Chordata; class Actinopteri; order Cyprinodontiformes; family Valenciidae; genus Valencia; species Valencia hispanica. The sequence continues at coordinate 29,159,354 of OY747702.1, read as the reverse complement.
AAATGTGGCTTGGTGATTGTGGCTCTAATGTATAAATTTGGCACTAGAGTATAAATTTAGAGAGCAAACACCCATCACACACTGGAAATAAAAATGGTAGCTGTTATTCGTACTTACTAGACCGCTAAGAATTAATAAAGACTTAAAAACATTGTTAGACTGTAGGAAATGGTCAGATAATGTTTTTACGTCAAAAATGGCAGAACAAAACACATAGTTGCCACATGTCCCCCTAAAATAAAGAATAATCTTGTAGCTAATTTGAAGAATAATATGCGCATCTTTATTTCTTTTTTTTTAATTCTTACGAGCTGTTTTGAATGCAGCATCATTTTGTTCAGAACTTTATTGGAAACAAAGGAGGATTTATTTGTTGTAGCCTATAGCTGATATGCGTGGGAAGGATATTTAGGATTTGAGTCAATCAGAGGTAAAGATGGGTGGGTGTATTATAGAAGAGTCCGTGAAAAATATAAATGGCTTGTTTCGGAACCCTGTATGGGCAGGTGAACAGCATATAATGATAGATTTTACCTCCCGATCACAGTACACTAACTTTAAGGACTTCCTGCTTATATATATTATTCATTGCCGTAACAGGATACTATGAGTACAGTGTAGAAAACTACTCTAAATCATTGACTCTCAAATGGGTACAAAGCGTCCTCTCGGCAGATATGAATCGTTGCCCAGTTGGTATGAAACATCCTGAGGCGCACAGCTTAATTTATACCTGAAAAGGTCAGGTAGGAAACAACCAAAGCTGCAAAAGTATGAAATGGGGCAAAATGAACACATCCTTTATGGTTTTTCAGTTTTAGGAACGGGGGCTCCATGTTTCATTTTAAGGTGCATTTGGTAGTCAATGTGACTAGAAAAACACTAGAGACTCAGCTGATTTTCTTTATGGCCATTCAGGATTGACAAGTCCCTGTCTTTATTTAGGCACCAAAATATTTTGAAAATTTGACTCGTTTACAAATTTAGCCTAAACAAAAGGCGTGTTTCCACTATTAGAACTTCAGGGTAATTTGACCAGACCTTCCCGATATGCCTGTCTCCACTTCATCGGGCCGGGCCGACAGGGCCGTTTTCGGGGCCCGATTAAGTCGCTCAGTGGGACCTGTGTTTAAGTTGCGCTGATTGGTTGTAATTCAGAGGGAAATGAGCAGAAGAGTTACTGGCGAAGCAGTATATAATAACAGCAATCAGAAACCGCAGCAACAAGCCCTGCTTCTTTATCTTGTTCTTTCTACTGCTCTGGGTGCCTTCTTGAACTGATCAGTGATGCTACTTGCTGCTGAAACTGGTGATATGCGGATGTCTTTAGCTGATTACTTAAAGGGCCGATTGTGTATATAGACACGGCTGTTAAAAGTCACGGCCAATCTTGTGGCAACAAACAAATGAGCCTCTTTAGCAGATCATGTTTATAACCAAGGGAAACAGAAATCCAGACTGTCAAATTAAAAAGTACACATATACTTAGATTTATTTTAAAGTCATTGTTAGGTGTAGGCCTACTACTAATTGTGGCACTAGTGATTTTGTTAAAAACTATTTTTTCTTAAAGTTCACTCCATAAATGTACTTAAATTAATGGCTGGATTTTTTGCTCAAATTTTAGAACTGAGCCTGCTGGAATACTTAATTTATTAAAGCGTTTTACACATCTTTACCAGAGGTGCCAATAAATGCAGCTGAAGTTGTATGTTAAAATCTTTTTTTACATAGAGGTCTACTCCTAATAGCGGTCCTATATAATTAACAACCATTTGATTATAAGTGGCTGTAGTTCGCTACGTGATCTACAGTCGGAAAGTGATCCACAGACGGAAGCATTTAGAGCTGTCTCCTGGTAGCTGAGAAATAATGAGCTCTCATTATGGAGACATTGTTTTGGACAGCGTGACATGTTGCCACTGGCCCAAATGCAGCAGCCGCAGCATTAACAATCCATCGTCCAAGCTTCTTATCACCGTGACAACCCATAAAGCTGTCACTGAGGAGACAAAATGTTCTAGTATGTGACCAAAAGGTGTGTGCATAGGTGTGTGTGTCTGTGTCTTCACCTAAAATACAGCCTTGAGCTCAGGCAGTGAGTAATGAGCTCAACGTCTACTCCGCTCATATAACAAAGCAATACAATCAAAAAAGAAAACATACACAAAATTATTTTAATAAGTTTCCATTAGGGAAGTATGGGTTAAAGTCACAAGTCTAGAAAGAAAAATAAATGGTTTACCAATTACACCAAAGGGTCCTTACACTTGTGCTTTTCAGCTCTAATTCTCCCTGCTAAATACATTTTTTTTTTAATTCAATTTTACATTCTAAATCTGAAGTAGATTAAACACCCAATCATTCATGTCAATACCATGTTTTCTTCTCGGCCTCTGTTTGCTTTAATGTCCATAGAGACTTCACAGTCAACAGTGTGACTGAGATAATGTGGAAATCTTGCAAAGAACTTCATGTGAACTGCGTATTGCTTGGAGATTTTCTTGGTCAACAGAGTCTGAAGTACTTTGCAACTTTGGATACATAACATGTCTTTATTAGCCTTTCACTGGTCAGGCAGAAAGATGCACAATGCTAATGTGGTGTTTCACAAATTGGAGAGAACATTAACTGAGTAAAAAAAAAAAAAAAAAAGCTTGATGTGTGGGTTTTCTACATTACGCTGCATCTAATGTTTTTGAGTTTGCATACAACTCAAATTAGGGCAGTTGGTGACACTTTCAGAATCATTCATCATCAGAGCTGCATTTAAGACAGCAGTGTAAAAACTTATAAGGTCTTTCCAATTTTAGAGAAACCCCAGTACAAGAGGGAGACTTTGAGTCTATTACCGCTGGAACAGACTGAACATTACCAGATCACTTGCAGGTTGTCATTAAGCCTGAGTTACAGCTGGACCCATAGCACTTGCAGAAGTCACTCTCCAACATGGAGTACCCATTCTTTAAGAGTCAAACTGATATCGAAGCTGAATTGGTAGTATTTTAACAACATGGACTGGATGTGATCTTATGGATAGTTTTTTTGCTGGAACTGGATCTCTTTTTATCATATTACTTCATCCTTCATAACATATATCCACACACAGTGCACACAGAATAGCCTGAAATAAAATGTTTGAAATTGTGTGAAAGGCTAATACTGTAAGCACTATTTTAGGTGAGAGAAGTTGTGTATTAGAACACAAGGGTTCCAATTACTACACATTAGGTATTTACAAGTCCTTCACAATACTTAAACCTGGTCATTGATGCATTCTAAAAAGCAACCAACTGCAACTCCTGCTTTATATGTATTAATCTGGCTTCCTGCTGGGTTCAGAATTCATTTTTTAATGTTAGTACTCAAATTTAAAGCAGTAAAAGGTCAGGCACCAATATGGGTTTAATCTCCTAATTGTTTTTAAATTAAGTCAGCACAGAGATACTAGAAGCTATATCTTTGCAAACGATGTTGCAAACATATAACTATATTGATAACTGGCAAACATTTTGGGGAAAACCTGGTCCGATCTGGAGAGACGGCATCCATCCAACTTTGGATGGAGTCTTGCCGGTTTATGTCCCCGATTTTAATTCATTTGAGTATCTGGTGTTCAAACTGCATGGACCAACCTCAACAATCATTGCATTAGTCTACCGTCCACCTAAACCACACAAAGACTTTCTGCTTGAATTTTCAGTATCACTCCCACATTTATCTACTCTCTCATCCAACGTAATAGTGCTTGGAGATTATAACATACACATGGACAATAGCGGTCTTTCCCTTCATCCTGCCTGGACAGCTTTGGAATTATTCAGTTTATCAACTGTACAACTCACTCCAAAGGCCACAGTTTGGATCTGTTGTGCTACTCCGGGCTCACGCCTTTTAAATGTGCAGCTTATGATCTCCATATCACTGATCACTATTTCATTTCTTTCAGTATCACAACTCGGCGTTCTTCAACCTAACAAACCCGGCTTATCTCTTTTAGGAATGTTAAGGACATCAACACAGATACCCTCTCCTCTTGTATAGATAATATTCAGCTTCTGGACAATTACTCCTTACCTGATGACCTGGCTGTTCACTGTAATGATCAGTTAGCTCACGTTCTAAACTCCCTCGCTCCAGTTAAAGCTTGTTCGATCCCCTTCAGTCAGTCTGCTCCCTGGTTCACCCCTCAGCTCCAGACTCTGAAAACCAAATCCAGACAGCTTAAGCGCCTCTACAGAAAAAAAGGTCTCGTTTTTAACAAAGAAATATATAAAGCCCATATGATTCAGTATAAGGACTCAATTGTACAAACCAAATTACAGTATTACTCTGGTCTAATAAACTCTTATAGAGGCAACACTAAGTCTTTGTACTCCATACTAATAATAATAAAATTCAAAAGCCATCTGACTTTCTCCCTCCACACATGTACTCCAGTGCAACTTGTAATGCCCTTCTGTTATTTTCAATGAAAAGATACACATTTGTTGTCAAATCAACCCAATCACCCCCCACATGTCCTCATATGATCTTCCCCAACCATCACAATCATTCTCCATCTTTCATCTCCCCAGTGCTTCTGAGGTTTCAGAAATAAATCGCAAGTCAAAGCCTTCCACCTGTCTTCTATTCAAAATTCAAATACTTTGTTGATCCCAGAGGGAAAGTAAGTGTTGGTATTGCTCATATAATTAATTCTTTAAGGAGTTGTTGGAGGCAGGAAGGATTTCCTGTAGCGGTCTGTATTGCAGCGAAACTGAAGAAGCCTCCAACTGAAGACGCTCAGTTGTTGTATGACAGTCTCATGAAGAGGATGCTCAGGGTTGTCCATAATTCTTTTGATTTTATGAAGAATCCTTCTTTGCATTATCATATTCAGTGGTTCCACAGTTGTCCCAAGAACCGAGCCTGCCTTCTTTATCAGGTTGTTTAGCCTTTTTAAATCCCTGGCTCTGATGCTGCTACCCCAACAGATGACAGCTGAAGAGATTACACTCTTCACAGCAGACTTGTAGAAAATCTTCAGCATCTTGCTGCAAACCTTGAAGGACCTAAGCTTCCTCAAGAAATACAGGCTGCTCTGTCCCTTCTTGTAGACGGCTTCACTGTTCAGTCTCAAGTCTAGTCTGTTATCCAGGTGAACTCTGAGGTATTTATACTCCTCAACCACCTCCACTTCTTCTCCCATGATGGAAACAGTGTTTGACTTATCCCTGTTTCTTCTGAAATCTACAATCATCTCTTTTTTGTTCACATTGAAGGTGAGACGATTGTTTCCACACCATGTTACAAAGCAGTCCACCAGCTCTCTGTATTCAGCTTCTTGTCCATCTCTAATACACCCGACAATTGCAGAGTCATCTGAGTATTTCCGCAGATGACAGGTTTCTGATTTGTACTGGAAGTCTGAGGTGTACAGAGTGAAAAGGAATGGTGAGAGTACAGTCCCCTGTGGTGCTCCTGTGCTGCTGACCACCTGCTTTAACACACAATTCTTCAGTCTCACAAATTGTGGTCTGTTGGTCAGGTAGTCATTGATCCAGGCGATTGTTGAGGGCTCCACCTGTGTCTTCAGGAGTTTCTGACAAAGCAAATCAGGCTGAATTGTATCAAATGCACTGGAGAAATCAAAGAACATGATCCTCACAGTGCTTGCTGCTTTGTCCAGATGACAGTGGGTTGGTTGAAGCAGGTGGACGATGGCATCTTCAACTCCAACTCCACAGCGATAAGCAAATTGCAGTGGGTCCTGATATGTTCTTGTATGCTTTTTCAGGTGGGCCAACAGGAGTCTCTCCAGGACCTTTATGATGTGGGATGTCAGGGCAACAGGTCTATAGTCATTGATGACTGATGGGTGAGTTCTCTTTGGTACTGGATCAAGGCATGATGTCTTCCACAACACTGGAACCTTCTCCTGAGTTAGGCTAAGGTTGAAGAGGTGCTGCAGAATCCCACTGAGCTGATCTGTATAGGCCTTGAGGACTCTGGGGCTGACACCATCTGGACCTGCAGCCTTGTTCCGGATCAGTTTCTCCAGCTGCCTCTTCACCTGACTTTTGGAGACAGACAAGTGGGAGGGGGAGGCAAAGGGGGTAGCAGCATTTCCTGACTTTGTTAAAGTCAAACTTGTGGAATCAGAAGAGTTCATGGCTGAGGTGAAGGATAAAACATCAGAGGAGAGCTGAGCTAGTTCCTGAACTGAACCTGTTGAAGAATGTGTTCAGTTCATTGGCTCTGTCCAGACTTCCATCTATCCAATCCTTCCTGTCCTTACATTCTGTGATCTTTCTCATTCCTGACCAGACATCTCTGATATTGTTCCTCAGTAGTTTGTTCTCCAGCTTCTTCCTGTATGCCTCTTTGCTGTCTCTGATCTTGACCTTAAGTTGCTTCTGTATACTCCTCAGTAATTCCCTGTCTCCCTCCCTGAAGGCTCTTTTTTCTCGTTTAGCAGTTCCTTCAGGTCACTGGTGATCCAGGGTTTGTTATTAGGGAAGCATCTCACTGTTCTGGTGGGGATGATGTTGTCAACACAGAAGTTTATATAGTCAGTCACACACTCAGTCATGGCATTGATGTCCTCTCCATGTGCTTAGCAAAGTGTCATCGAGTCTGTGGTTGCAAAACAACCCTGCAGGACTTCTTCAGCTTCCTGTGTCCATTTTCTCACATTTATTTTGTAACAGGTTGCCTCTGGTTTATATTCTGAACAGAAAAAAACAAGATTATGATCTGGTTGTCCCAGAGGCGGTCTTGGTTTGGACATGTATGCATCCTTTACATTTGCATAAAACAAATCCAAGGTCTTATTTTCTCTTGTGGAGCAGCTGACAAACTGTTGAAAAGTTGGAAGTGTATTAGAGAGTGAGGCATGATTAAAATCACCAGATGTTTCCAGAAATGCATTGGGGGTGCTGTGTCAGTAAACATCTGCCAAAATTACACTGGTGAACTCGCTTGGTAAATAATATGGACCAAAACTTACTGCCAAGAGTTCGACATCTGGGCTGCAGAGACAACACTTCACTGTAACATGTCCTGGATGACACCATTTGTTGTTGACAAGCACTGCTAGCCCACCTCCTTTTCTTTTCCTGCTCGTTTTTATCTCTGTCTGCTCGTACAGTCAGGAAGCCTGGCAGAGAGATGTTGGAGTCAGGGATGCGTCTCAGTAAAACACATAACACTGCATTCCCGATACTCTGGCTGAGTCCTGGTAAGGGCTTGGAGTTCATCCATCTTGTTAGCCAGTGATCTTACGTTGTCCATTATGATTGATGGAAGACATGGCTTGAACTTCCTCTTTCTCTGTCTCCTTTTTGCTCCTGCTCTGCATCCACGTCTTCTCCTTATGTCTGAGAGCGAAGTGTTCAATTAGTAACATATATTACTAATTGAACACTTCGCTCTCAGACTGCAGGTTTACTTGTAGTTCCTAGGATTTCTGAATTTACAATGGGAGGCAGATCTTTTAGTTATCATGCTCCTCTCCTGTGGAACCAGCTCCCAGCTTTAGTCCGTGAGGCAGACACTCTGTCTACTTTTAATGCCAGGCTTAAAATGTTCCTTTTTGATAAATCATATAGTTAGTGACTTAGGTCATCCTGAGCAATCTCTGTAGTTATGCTGCTATAAGCTCAGACTGCTGGAGGACAGACTGACCACTTTTATTCACTGTGCTACTTTCTTTTCTACTACCCATACGTTGCATTATATGCTGTTAATTTGACTGTTTACTCTATTTTCTCTTAGTGTTTTTCTCACCATAGAAGGTACACCTGGTCTGGTATCCTGCTTAGCTACAATGCCGTTTGGACGGGGGGCATCGACTGGGATGATGGTCTTGGCGGCTGAACATCCCCCGTGTCCTGTTATCAACTTTTCACTTTCTTTAATATAGAAAGTATTCTTCTATCAGATCGTCTGCTCTTTCTGTGTCTTTGTCTTGTCTTCTGAAATCCCCAGACAGTTGTGGCTGATGGCCGCTTGCACTGAGCCAGGTTCTGCTGGAGGTTTCTTCCTGTTAAAGCAGAGTTTTTCCCCTCCACTGTCGCTACATGCTTGCTCAGTATGAGGGATTGCTGTGCTTGGAAGTCTGCATCAACGGGACGCAGCCTCAATTCAATGACTCGATGTAATCTGCTGGGATTCCTTAAACAGGAAACTAACTAAAACTTTAAACTAATTGGAATGTTTGAATGATTGTATGGAAATTACTTTTCTTGTAAAGTGCCTTGAGATGACATCTGTTGTGAATAGGCGCTATATAAATAAACTGAATTGAATTGAATCTTTTACACCACATACAGGCTAAAGACATAATTCATAAATGCTCTAAGAAAGCTCTAAACTTAAAGCAAATAACATGAAGGCTAAACTGAGTACAGCAAAGGTGCATTATGTTATCCTAGTGAGCTTGTGACATCTGTCAATTGTGGAACATCCAGAATTTGGGAATGGGGGCCGCCTTTTGAAATCTCACAATAAATGTGAGAATTTTCATTCAATAGAAGATGTCAAAGAAGCAGGTTTCAAATCTAAGCAGAAAAAGTAGCAATGTCTGTTGGTTTTTTGTTATTTTCAAAGTAGTTTTTTATTTATTTTACAACTGACTACTGCGGCAGGAAACCATAAATATATGTTTAATGCTGTTCTTATAATGTATTATATTAAAGTTTTTAAAGAGGCTTCAGAAAAATCTTCTTTGACAGGTAAGTCTTAAAAAAACTAGAGATCAAATTTCAGCCATAACATTCTCCCCAGTGCACCCCTAGTTTAAATGTTAGCTTGTTCCTCGTACTTTAGAAGTTTGTAAAATCACCTCATTGCTACATTATTGTTCTTGGGCCCACACCTCTGTCCTGTGCTGTCTTTTTAATTCTATTCTAGGTTGCACAAAAGTAAATCTCATCCCCTTTTTTATCTATATATTGTTTAGTTGTTTTTTTTGCCTGAAGGTGTTTTGTGAAGAATTAGGATTGTAGGATGATAACTCTGCCACTGATACTTGTACTCACTACATTCAAAAGGCTTTGTGTTACAAATGCCAAATAGGTTCATGACTTTTGGATAGCCTCCGGACTCAATATCGTGAATCAGAGGCAGTCGTCCTATAGGCAAATCATAGTGATGTCCACACCTACCTGCCACCTCAAACCAAAGGTCGCTGCTTAGGAGTAAAGTGTTGCTTGACCCAAATTATTATAGCCAATCTCAGTCTCCTGTTATGCTGTTGTTACTCTGTCAATCCTCTCTTCTGGCGTAGTGTTTAGCGGGCAACCAGACATTCTTGACATTTTGCAAAGGTTGAAAAGAAAAAGAACCTTTGTCTCCTAATAAGGCCAATCAAAACACAGGGCAAGCAGGAGTAGTATGTGTAAGAAGGGTTGCATGTAATTTGAGACATGTATGTGTGATGGTCAGGGGCACTGGGGATAAGGTGTGAAAAAACTGCAAAGTAGAAAATGGAAATAAAAGCTTGCTGTTAAGAAAAAGGAAATGAGGGTTTGTGTACATTGTAGAAAAGGGTTTAGGCTGAAAGTGCCACCTGAAAATAAAATTAATATTTTTTTTACCATTAGTTCCTGAGAGTTCTTCACAAAACTATTCATAACCCTGAACCGGTTTTCATTTTGTCCTGTTCCAAACAAAACCTTCAGCCCTGTTTATTCTGTTACCCTTAAATCAGTGCAACTATTTCGCATGTAGAAGCCACCTGATTAGTAAAGCCCATCTGTGTTAAATTAAGCGCAACACAAATCCAGCTGTTCTTTAAAGGCCTCAGAGGTTTGCACCTTTTATAGAATAAAGGCACTAGTGTCCTAATTGGAGTTCAACAGGAAAAAGGGAAGAGGTAGAAGGAAAAGACAGGTAGTAAACACTCTACGTCAGAAATCAAACGTGGAGCAAGGACTATGGCCTCTCCATAAGGAGCACCGCAGGGGACTGTACTCTCGCCATTCCTTTTCACTCTGTACACTTCAAACGTCCAGTATAAGTCCGAGATCTGTCATCTACAAAAATACTCAGATGACTCTGCAGTTGTTGGGTTTATCAGAGATGGACAAGAAGCTGAATACAGAGAGCTGGTGAATCGCTTTGTGGCATGGTGTGGAAACAATCGTCATATCTTGAGTGTAACCAAAACCGAGGAGACTGTTGTAGATTTCAAAAGAAACAGGGGTAAGTCAAACACTGTTTGCATCATGGCAGAAGTGGAGGTGAAGTATAAATACATAGGGGCAAAAAAGCCTGTGTGAAAGCCTGTGTTGCCTAGCAACATCACCAAAACATCACAGCTCTAGAAAAAATGTGCATGGAAGAATGGGCCAAAATACCAGCTACAGTGTGCAAACCTGGTGAAGACCTACAGGAAACATTTGACCTCCAGCCAAGGTTACTTTACAAAGGATTGATGTAAACTTTTGTTATTGGCCAAATACTTATTTTCAACAAGTCTGTTGTGGAGAGTGTAGTTTCTTCTGTCATCGCTTAGGGTAGCAGCATCAGAGCCAAGGACTTAAATAAGACACCCTCCAATCAATCAGTCTTAGCTTGAGACGTTTTCCACAGAACAATAAATGGTCTCTATATGTGCAAATCTGAAAAAGTAACCAGCTAGATCTTGAATGATTGTGTGATTTAAACAGTTTAACTTTGCTCACCTCTAAACTCCCTCCTGTCACTACTGTGAAAGAAAAGAAATCAGTGCCATTAAGTACGTAAATTAAACAAATATGAGAATAAAGCGTACTCATGTATGAGAATGGCCCATTCAAAGTCTACTTAATCTAACTGAGAGTCTGTGACAAAAGTAAAAAATTGAGATTCAGGGTGTCTCTCTAATCTCACTGACCTAACACTATTTTGGAAAGAGCATGTGGAAAAATGTCAGCCACTCAAAAAGGTGGTAGATACATGCTAAAAGTTTTCAAAAAAGATTATAAGTATTGACTCATTACGCTTAAACACAAATGTATGCCACACTTATTAGGTTTTTGTTTGTAAGAGAATATAAAGCCATATTTTATTTTACTTGCACATCCCAATTATCCTTTTCTTTGTGTGGGTTTCTCACATAAAATCCCTAATTAAATATTAGCTTTTGCTTGAAATGCAAACTAATTAGAAAACTTCGAAGGGCTCTAAACACTTTTGTAAGGAGCTGTATATAGATTCTGTCAGTGATATGAGGCTAATGTGAGTTGTTGCAATGAGAAACAAAGCAATACACCTTTGCTTTACCCCCCTATCACAACAGCAGACTCTGATGAAGACGGTGAGCTTGAAGCGGAACTCACAGCAGCCAAGGTCCTTCTGCTCTCTTCCCATCTCCCTCTCCCATCCATCACACCCCTCAACTCTGCCTCTCAACTCCCTCAATCTCTCCTGCGCCTTATTGCTTCACATGTTTTTTTTTTCTTGCTGAAATACTTGCTGTAAAACAGCTGAAGTAATGGAAAATGGTGCTTTTGCAAGTATGGGGAAGGGCAAAGGTGCAATTAAATGGAGATGTTTAGTATGTTGCATCCGGTTGAAGACTTTATGCAATTACTGTGTATGTGTTAATTTAAGCACCTTCCAATTAGGATCAATTTTGGCCTTATGTTTGCTAGTCTGATTTAGTTGTTTTAAAGGTGCTAAGTTAAGAAGTTAAGACAGGACTATTTAATTTTTTTGCTGCTTTAAAATTACATAATGTTCAGGCTCGTTAAAGGCAGCTATAACTAGAAAAAGCCAAGTTGTTGTGATGTAAACCACCTTAAATACAAATTTCTCTGGTAACAAGCAGTAGGAGCATTCAGTGTTTGTTTCTCCTTGCCCCCACCTCCAATTTTCCTGTTTCTGTGCTAGTGTTCTTTTACTCACTGGAATGTCAGCAGATATGGGATAATAGTCAGACTTTCAAATTAATTCTGCTTGCTGCTCAGGAGCCAACGTTAACCACGTGTTTGTTGTTTTACCCATGAGCCTGTTGTCTTGGAAACGTTGCATAAGAGGGAGTGGGAAAGCAGGATGCCCCTTGCTGATTGGGAAACAAGGTGGCAGATCTCTCTCTTCCTCTCCCCCTCGTTTCCCACCCATCTTTCTCTTGCTTCTTAATCTTTTTTGCTCCATTTGATGCTTACTTCAACTCAAGGTGTCAAAGCTCCACTGGTCCCTTAATGTTGCACTTTGAACCCCCCACCTCCTCCAAATAAAGCTCCACGGTTAGTCGGCTCTGCTGCCCAGCTTCAACTAAATTAAAGATCATGTTGCAACAGTGATTTATAGCCCAATCAGAAATGTTTGTTCACAGAGTGCTCATACACCAACATCTGTTAACATACCCACACAGCAACTCTTTGAGCTGCATTTGTGTGTCATTTTTAAAGCCTTGAAGTCAACCATGATGGTGCTTTGTTAAATCCACCAGTATTGCATGACTTGGCCGTCCATGGCCTTTGCATGAGCACATGAATATCAGATTAAGGAATGATGACCTTGGCTCCGGAGACATGACACTTTATATTATTTACTGACTCTAGTTTATTGTCCGATTTGACAGGATTAAGCTAGTGTTAGAAAGACACTTCCTTTTACTTTATAACGACAAACTTTAATTAAACTTTAATTTTATTGGGATTTAATATGATAGACCAACACAAAGTAGTACATAATTGTGAAGCAAAAAGACATATGCATGTTTTTCTACATTTTTAAGATACAAGCCTGAGAATCGTGTCATGCCTATTTATTTAATACTTTATTGGACCTCCAATCAGTGCATTTGCAGCTATAAGTGTTTTGGGATATGTCTCTGGCAGTTTTGCTCATCAAACGTTTTGAAGTCTAACAGATTTTCTTCCAGGATTTTCCTGCATTTACCAGCATCAATCTTCTCATCAACTGTGATCAGATCACTGTCCCTGCAGAAGGAAAGCATAATACTGCCACCACTATGATTCACAGTATCTTCTACTTTTGCTGTGTCTCATACATGGCTTATGACAAATAGAAAACAGTAATTGCAACAACCTTTCATCAAAGATCATTTCTTCTTGCCATTCATCCAAAAAACGCCAGATTTATGGAATGCACAACCAATCATTGCTCTGTCTACAGATTCTGCTACCTGAGGTGTAAATCTCGGTGGCTATTCCAGAGTTACCATCTCTTGACTGTTTTTC